>ML866300.1:19499-41120 GCA_009831015.1 Picea engelmannii | reverse complement strand
TCTCGCTTCTGTGTCAAGCTCATTAAAAAATGAAATAGAGATCTGGAGATCGAATACAGAGGTAATGAGCATGGTTATTTTCTGATTTCAATCTCATTAAAAAATGAAACTAGCTATGAGCATGGTTTATTTTTTTATTTCAAGCTCTTTAAAAAATGAAACCAACCATGAGAACAACTCCTATTTCTGTGTCAAGCTCATTAAAAAATGAAATAGATGACCATAAGAATAAATCTTGTTTCTATGTCAAGCTCATTAAAAAATGAATCAGATTCCCCCCTCCTTTGATTGAGTCAATTCTTTCACTAGATCTCGTAACTGGACCTTCCTTTCCTCTTCCTGTGTCACATAATCCTCTTTCTTCCTTCCTCCCTAGTGAACATATTCCCATTAGTAACCATAATCCTAAGAGAGCGTGGAAAAATAATTGGCGGATAAAATAAAGCTTAGGGGGCATGTCTCCAACCTCTGGTTATCATGCTAGAGTTAAGCCTCTAGCTTCTCAAGCTGGGGGAAAAGTACCAACCACCCATGGGTATCCCTTGAAACCTTTGGACATTACGTTGGGAATTTCTGAGCATAGTTAGTTTTTGGTATTAAGCTCGCTAAACAATGAAATCGGTTTTGAGCAAAGTTTATTTTCTAGTTTCAGGCTCGTGAAAAAATAAAACTTACCTAAGCATAGTTTTACTTTGTTTCAATATTTTGTAAAAATGAAACTATCCCCAAGCCTAGTTTATGTTCTAATTTCAAGCTCATGAAAAAATGTAACCTACACAGAGCTTAGTATTTTCTCTTTCTCGTGCTTGTAAATACATGAGAATAGGTTACTGAGATTATTCTTTGTTCTATGTCATGCTTGTAAATAAATGAGAATAGGTTACCAAGTATACTTTTATCACTTTTTTGGACTCGTAAAATCTATACAAAAAATGAACTCTTCGGAGTCTCATTTAAGCTCTTTTCAGACTCTCTAAACATGAAAAGATTGTCGAGTGAAATTTGTCTCTTTTCACGCTTGTTAAAAGGTTATTGAAAGAACATCTATTGAGTGGTAATTTATCTCTTTTTCGGCCTCCTGAGACTAATTACAAAAAATGAATACTCTAGCCTTTTTCGGTTAGAAGGTTTCTCCTAGGTATTATTTTATACTTTTTCATACTTGGGGGACTAAATTTACTAAAAATTTAATCCTAGAGTTTTCTTTAAGTGTTTTTCAAACTCCCTAAACATGAAAAACCACTGAGTTTACTCTCTATGGACTCGTAAAACATACATTGAAATACCCATATGGGACCGAACCACTCCTTCCTAGGGTTTGTTAAAAATACTCTGAAGGACTCATCCGAAGGATGAGCTTATAGTACAGGCATATGTTATCCTCCTCAAGATTGTGCAAAAATAATGAGGTACTCCCCAGAAATGGTGGGGGGAAACTGGAAAGGGAACTTGTATAAAATATGTATTAAGTTTTGGATGCAAGTCTCTCTTGAGAATGGCACTCTTTCACTCCTCGTGTCAGATTGGGAAATCACTTGTCTCTTGTTGATCATACTTTTCTCCAAATTTATATTTTGTTTTGTGTTCCTCCTTTTGAGTCAGTGATACCAAGACAGTTGTCATGTCATCAATATGTTCAGGATAATTCCAACCAAAAATCCTTCTATCATGTCAACCATTTTTGCAGTATCAACCATCCCCAAGTCAGTCCTAAATCAATCTATACTCTGATCTACTTCAGATATTTGTACATGTTTCACGTCATTGATAAGGGATACATCAGGGCCCTACTGCGACAGATCATTTCCTATTGACTTCAACACATTATCTAGGAATATAGTTTATAAACTTTTCAGTACCTTTGGAATTGCATTCCTCAATGGAAAGTTTCCTCGCCTTTGACAATAGGTTTTCATCATTGACCTTTGATCAAATTATTCTATGAGTGCTCGAATTCAACTTATCTATTCACACTCAATATAATGTACTTGTGTACCTTAAGGGATATCATCATTGAAGGTTCCTTTCTCATTTTTTCACATTTTTCATGATTGACTGGTAATCAAATGATTTCTACCATGTTCAAATTCTACACCTTTATTCACATGGTTAGATTTGTACTATGGAAAAGCGGAGATGAAGAACCTGGATTATATCTGATAGATCCAGGTTGCGATGGACTATTTTGAGTATGTATTGTTGCATATATCCACATTGTATGCCTTGTGTCTATGTTCAAACTTGAGTCCTTATGACATAGATCCATAGTGTAGCTTTGGTGGCTATGTTCAAATTTGAGACACATTGGCATGGATCCACGACATATATTTGGTGGCCATGATGTATCATACTTGACATAGATCTTTGTATGTAAGAATTTATTATTTGATTCATTTGTATTATGAGTATGGTAATTCCTACCTCAACTATGATACTGTAATTCCATGTTTGTTGTTAGTAGGTCTCCAACCGATATGTTCTTCGTTTCAATGCCCACACAATAAAGTATTTTGGATATCACCCCTTTCTAGATTCATACTTTGGGGAGCATTATATTACACATTATTTTGTCGCAATTGATAATGTTCACCCACTTTCCATCATCCAAAGCTTAAAATCCATGATCACTGAAGAAAAACCTTTCCTTGAAAGAAGTCATAATGTATTTAAAAACACTATTTTGTAAAAGTGTCGCATGTTGTACCATTGCAGTATGAGACACTCTTAAGTGTCGTATGTTACACCACTATAGACTGTGAAAATGTCTCATGTTTCTAGTTCATAGGGTGCGACACTATTTGAAAGGCAGGAAAAAGGAATAAATTCACAAAGTTTCTAGAGAGAAGCTTCGAATATGAGGTGTCCTCCAATCAGTTTGGATCTCACCCTTGTTAGAATATTTTGATGTGCTCATTTAACCATAGACAATATGACAATATTTTCACCCAACCATAGGCACGTATCCATCCCCGAGCACCATAACCTTTTGTAGATAGAATGATTCTGAAAGCAGTACTAGAACCAATAGATAACCAAGAGAGCACATCTTTCTCCAAAGATAGTGCACCAGACAGAAAGTCCCAAAACCACAAAATAATAACAATACTCAATTGAAGGAGTTGCAGTTGCACTTAAAAAGAATACCACCAAGAATACCATGAAGAAATACTGGACGGTAAGGCACATATCTTAGGCTACATAGCGCTAGAGAGAGAGGACCAAGAATTACCCTAGAAAATGCCCCTTCCTTACTTGCAATTGAAAATCCAGACCTACGCTATACTTGAGAGAGTGAGTGAAGTGAGTGTGTACAAATAATCTCAAGAACCTCCTATTTATAGTGATCCTTGTCACTTGTCTAGGCTGACTTCTCTTTTTGGAGGGTAATACTTTAATATAATTTATTCTACTGAGCCGACTTATCTTCTAGGGGTTTTACACATCTATTTAGGATTTCTCTTTCTTACAGAATATTCTATTCTATCCAAATTTTACAAATGGATTTTAATACCTCCTGCAAATACCATAATATCAACACTCCCTCCTAGCTAGGGAGGTATTATCTGTAATGGTCTCAAACACATCCATCCATTTCACATGGTATGGGAAATACTCACACAGTCTTGCAGAACATTCGACATGTAGCATCATCATAGCCACACAATATATCTCTTGATCACACATATCAAGTCACAAGCATCATCATCACTATCCATCAAGCCAACAATCACCTCCAACACTACTAGTTGGCACACCAGCCTAGGAAACACCTTCAACACTACTGGTAGTATCCATGGAAATCAGGTTGTAGTACACAGTTACTACAATGCCATGCAATAGATCACAACAATGTCGATCCATAGTAGTACACAATTGTTATCTGGTGGTACACAACCACTCCCAGTAGCGCACAACTACTATCTAGTGACATACAGTCACTACTAGTGGAACAAATCCACCACATTAGTACATAACTATTATCCAGAGACACACAATATCCATTGTAATCAACTAATATCTACACAAGCTATCACCATGCAGTACAACAGTCTCCTGGCATCAAATCATATAATCATTTGAATCATCTCTCAAGTCCATACTCCATCTGATTAATCGGGCATGATGATGAATAAGTCATGTGTTGGACTTAACACACTCAACAAAGTGTCTCACATAAGTCACTCACTCAACAGAGTGATACAGTGACCATTCTTCCTATCCTGGTCACTTGTTGTGACATAGGAAGAATGATTGTCCCAACAGATGTTGAAAGCCATGCCATGGGATAAAAAGACCATTCTTCTAATCCGGACATACATCCTAGACAAATGACTATCCTCCTAGATGTTGAAATCCACACCATGGGCTACAAGGACCATTCTTCTAATACAGACATATGTCCTAGAAGAATGACTATCCTGGGCCATTTACCCCATCTTGCCACTACTGTGAAATCATATAAAATGTATTTCATGTACCAATATCCCCACTCTAATCACAATTGTGAACTCAAAGAGACAAACCATTCTACCTATCTAGGAAAATCCCCAAGAAAATAGTTTTCCTAGACCATTCTACCTATTTGGGCAATGACCCAGGAGAATAATTGTCCATGGTACATCATCAATTTGTCAACCTGGACCATTCTCCATAGGGAGAATGCCTATCCACAAGAAATTTGTTCTTCCTAGACCATTCTCCACTTGGAGAATGTTTTTCCACCAACACACTGACTATCCATGATGCCATATATCAACACTCCCTCCCAACCGAGGAAGTCATCTCCTCCCTCTCAACCAAGGGAGGTATCTCCACAAGTCCCAACTTATCCCTCAAGTATGCAAACTTTATCTTGAACATAGGCTTCATCAAAATATCAGTTTTCTTTTCATCGATGGAGATATACTGGAGAATCACTTCTCCCTTCTAGACTTTATCACGGATAAAATAGTACTTGATCTCAATGTGATTTGAACTATCATGGAACATGGGGTTCTTTGAAATCTCCACGTAGCTTTGATTATCACAATATATCGCAGTCGAATCTAGCACTTGATCAAATAGTCCAAAAATCAGCTTACAAAGCCATACTGCTTTCGTATAAGCATCACAAGCTGCAATATACTCTGCTTCTGCAGTGCTGAGTGAAATAGACTTTTTTTTCCTGCTAGGCCATGATATCATAGAAAATCCCAAACCGAAACATATACCAGAAGTACTCTTTCTGTCATATGAACTCCCTACCCAATCTGAATCAATAAATCCATGCAGATGTACGACACTATTTGAGGCATATCTCAAACCATAATTTATCATCCCACGAAGATATCTCAAAAATGTGCTTTGTAGCTATCCAATGCTCATGTCTAGGTTCCACCTGTAACTATCTCAATGTGTTCACAACAAATAAAATGTCCAGCCAAGTATTAATCAAATACATCAATGAGCCAATCAACTGTTAGTACAGGGACGAGTCTACTAGATCAGAATCAGAGTCTCTCGACTTCTTCAGATCTATCACCATATGAGTTTCCATGGATTTGCAATCCATTATCCCAAACTTATTAAGGATATTTACAACATACTTCCATTTCCCTAGGAATATTTCACCACGCTTCTTCCATACTTCTAGTCCCAAATAATAATGCATGAGACCAAGATCCTTCATATTGAATTCAGAGGCTAGCTCCCTCTTACATTGAATAATGAGAGGATCTGTACCTATTAGAAACAAATCATCAACATATAGTCTAAGAAGGATCAAAGGTGCATCATACACAACCTTGTAATAAATATTTGGATCAACGTAGCTCTTAGAAAATCCAAGTCTCATCAAGTAACTATCAATTCGTGCATACCAAGCTCTTGAAGCTTGCTTGAGTCGATACAAAACCTTCTTTAATCCACACACATGAATTTATCTCTGGTGTACCTCAAAACCTTGAGGTTTCTCTATGTATACTTCTTCCTCAATTACTCCATTGAGAAAAATGGTCTTTACATCTATCTGATGTAAACTCCAACCCATGGATGTTGCAAAATATATGATGGCTCTAATAGAGGTGTATATGGAAACTAGAGAAAATGTCTCATCATAGTCTTCTCCCTCCTGCTGGGAGAACCCTATAGCCACGAATATTTCCTTGTATTTATTGATACTCCCATTTACTGCATGATTTATATTGCAAACCCATTTACAGACTTTCCTTCAAGTCTAGGCAAAATTTTCGATACATCATGATGGATTGATATTCTTCCATCATAACTTCCTTCCATTCTTTCTTCTTGGTTTCTTCTTCAAAGGTGGAAGGCTTTGCATTGACAAGACTTGTCATGAGTGCCACATAACTAGAAAACCTTTTGGGCCTCTTGTTTTCCCTGAAGGTTCCACTAGTAGCTTTATGTCTTTTTGCTTCTTGTAAGGTGGATTCTATCCATGCTGGTCATTTTCTATTCTTAGGTACAACAATTGGTTCTACAGGTTCAAGTTGTTGGTCTGGTTCTTCACTAGGATGTTCTGGAGAACATTTACTTTCTTCCTTTGGATATTCATGTTCTTCTTCATCATTGGAGTCAATGGAATTTTCTATATATTTCTTGAAGGCAATCTTCTCATCAAAAGTTATGTCCCTGCTGATTTCAACCTTTTGTTGACCTAGGACATAGATTCTGTAAGATTTTGATGTATCACTATATCCAACAAATATGCCCTCCATTCCTGAAGGTTACAACTTATTTATTTTGTCCTTGGGAACATGAATATAGACAGGACAACCAAAGATCCTCAAGTGCTCAACAATTGGCTTCTTTTTGGAGAAATCTTATTCTGGAGTCATGCTCTTCAATATATGATGAAGACTTCTATTTTGAACATATACAGTTGTCATAGCTACTTATCCTCATAAAAACATGGATAGATTTTTGTCATTCATCATTGCCTTAACAAATTCTTCAATGGATCAGTTCTTTCTTTCTGCCACACCATTTTATTGAGGATTATGTGGGACAATTAGCTCCCTCCTAATCCTAGTTGTTTTACAAAAGGAAATGAGATCCTTGGAGGTGTACTTTCCTTCCTTATCAAAACTCAATATCTTTATTGTAATACCCTAAGATAGAGCCCCACTTGAATTGTAAATCTGTTTTATAGGTTGGTGAGCTAGGTTATTATAAGCTAGGAGGCTTATGTGATGATTAGGCCAGAGAGACTAGATGCTAAAGGCCCGTGAGCCTAATTTTGTATATGTAAACACACATATCATTAATATAATACATCGTTGCGTGTAGACCGACCATGATAAAAGAGTACGGGGGAAAAATATCCACTAGGAAGGGAAAGGGAGGGGATAAGAGCCTAGGAAAAGGGCTAAGCTTGAGAGCTTACTGCCAAAGGAATATTATAATATTGTTCCAAAATATTTTGGCGAGGATAACTATTTTATCCTAAGTCTCATGTGAAAGTGAAGGAATCCCAAGTGGAGAGGAACGAGCCCCTTGAGAGCCATGTGTAATAAAGGGTGAATGAAAACAAGTGTGGGGGAAATTAGTCCATTCCTCACTCACTCAACCATTCACTCACTCAGCCATTCTCTCAATCGCTTGAACTCTGCAACCCAGAAGTTGTACACAGTATCTCCCTGTCACGGGTAGCGTACCTGTACTTTACCCGAGCCAACAATGTACCATGTCGAGCCAATATTGTTCCTTAAATGTTTTTTGTTATTGCCATCTCCATTCCTAACCTGAGCGTGGTCATTTCCATCACCAGTTCCATACATTTTTCCTGTTGCTGCCTCCACCTGAGCCTTTAACTGGTTGACTTAAGCACTGAATTGAAGATATGGGTTGTTAGACCTATGGATTAAAGAGGCGGGTTGTCATCCCCATGAGAAACTCTATCTAGGTGAGAGAATTGTTGGGAAAGTGATTTCCCAAGGGAGCCCAACTACAACTATAGTTCTATGAGAATTCTTGTCCATCCTATTATTGAAGCCTTGGAAGGTAAGTGGGGCAACTGAAGTACTGTTGAGAAGAGAATGGGAACACTTCCTGGGGTAGGACAGGCATGTGGGGAATGAGAGTTGTAGGCTATTAGTGTGAGTTGGCTCCTGGAACGAGATCCTTCCTATTTTTTGATTTTTCTCAGCCTAGCTAGGAATCCATTTACCCAGGTGGAGTTTAGTCCCAGCTCGAGGGTGACCCATTGCTGAGAGTTATGAGCAACATGGTCTAAGGATGGGAGGATCGTGGAAGGTCTGCACTAGTTGGTGTCTTCTATAAAATGTAAGTATCAATTGTGTGTTAATTTACATGAGTTTACATGTTGTGTATTTATACCTGTCTTTATGTTATGGGTTTTCCTATGTATGCTGCATGTACATGTTTACTATTATTTCTGCATGAATCTGTATATTGGCATAATGTATTTGTCTGCTTAAGTTTTATATGTATGAAGTTCCGCAAAAGTTTCTATGTGGCATAGCCCAGTAGGTATAAAGCTGGGTGAGTTACAATTTGGTATCAGAGCTCCGGTTTTCGATACTGATCCTGGATGGGCCGTGTAAGTGGAAATTGAAGAATTTTTTTTAGAAACCATTGTTTTCAAAATGGAAAAAATTCAAGTTTCAGAGCATCCATGAGTGCCAAGAGGGAGATGAGAGAACACCTTAACTATGTTTGAAATATCAGGAGGTTTATCGGTTTGAGAAATCCAGCAGAGGAAAGAAACAACAACAATCGTGGTTTTTAGCCACAAATTTTAGATTTGGGCTGTATGATCTATTCGACAGAAGACAGATCCCTCACAACTGTCAGATCTGCGGAAGTAGCATGGTTTTTAACCCCTCCAGTCCTTCGGACTTCGTTGCTTCGGTAATTTTGAAGTCTTTGGAAGAAAGGAAGAAAAATACCAGAAGCTCTGAAGTCTCGGAGTTAATCTACACTGTATATCATTTGGGAGAAGACAAATCGTTGGATTCCCCAAGTGGTTCGATAGTTCAGTGTTCGGGGAAATCTAGTTATGGTTGCATGGAGAGAAGAGTTCTCGAAAGTCCCAAAGTCTGGAACCAATATGGACCATTCATGTTCATGGACACACATCCAAAGATCAACAAGTTTTTAGAATTCGACGTTCGATAGATCGGGCGTGGGGTGGTGTTCAGCAGCAAAATCCTTCGAAGCCCGAAGTTCTGAAGTCCTGGAGCGTCAAGGTATCGAACTCCAGAGTCAATCCAGAATGTCCATTATCAGAGACACATGTCCGCAGATTAGCAATGGTTCAGAAGTTCATAAGTTCGGTGTTGAGGAGTTTTGTGGTGTTATGTATGCAAGTTCCTTGAAGCCCGAAGCTCTGAGGAGCACTTGTTCGGGAGTTCATAAATTCAGTGATCAAGGGTTTTAAAGTGTTCGGGCATGGGATCCTCCAAAGCATAGAGTCTGGAAGTCCCAGAGCATCGAAGTGACGTGGAATGGTGACATCAACTAGAGTGATGTGGACCTGTTCGTAAATTCGATGTTCAAGAGTTTTGAAGGGTGTTGTAGAAGAAACCTTTGAAGCCCGGAGTCCCAAAGTTCTGGAGTGTTGGAGTGACGCAGCAAGATGACATCACCTAGAGTGACATGGACCTATTTGGAAGTTTGACATTCATGAGTTTTGAAGTGATCTGATGTGAAATCCTCTGAATCCCGGAGTTCCAAAGTCACAGAGCACCATAGTGACGTGACCTGCTAACATCACCTAGGGTGACGTGGACCCACTTGATTCTTTCCACGTGCCATCTTGTTTCATTCTTTTCATAGACCTTTTGTACCAATTAGAACTTGACACGTGTCACTCATAGATGGGGCCACGTTTCATCTCTATATTTTCGACTCGTAGCACCCCCTTGGTGCATGATGGCTGATAAGACTTTGGAAGTTCGGAGAATTCAACATTCGAAGAAATGGGAGTATTTTGATGCAAGAACCTCCGAAGTGATAATCTCCAGAGAGAAGCTCCAGAGAGATTCTTCAGGAGTTCACCAGTTTGGCATTTGAAAGGGAATGATGTGTGGAGTAGGTGGAACTTTCGAAGCCCGAAGTTCCAAAGCTCCTAAGTCTCAAAGCTCCAAGGCAGTGGAGCCCTCAAGCTCCAAAGAGGTACCATGCAAGATTTCGCCAGTTCGATGTTCATGAGAAACAAGGTGGGAGGTAGTAAGAGCCTCCAAAGCCTAAAGTTTTGGAGCCCCAAAGTCTTGAAGCTCCAAAAAACATCTTGTGGCTAAGAGCTTGGTCATAGCCCATGGTCACATGATATTGGGGGATGAAGAAAAAGGGCTAGTGCCCAAAAATTGATTTTTAAGGACAGAAAGGGGCTTAGAAAAGGAGCTTATGGGGTTTCTGAATTGTATGGACCTACAAATAAGGGAAATTACAGAATCTTGTAAACCTAAAAAGAGGCTTCAACATGGGTCCAAGAGCTATTTAGGCTCAGAAGAAGAAGAACAGTTGTATAGAGATTACCTCACATAAAGGGAATTTTTTTCATATATCCATAACGTTCTGCTCCAGGCTCAGAATTGAGCAAGGGAGAAGTCATTGGAAGTATATTGGACAATATAATATAAATTCTCACCCAAAAAATTGAGATGAACAGTCAATTTGTCAGAAAATAAAAAGAAAGAAGTATGATGTTTTATCGAACCAAAATGGTTCATAATTTCCTGATTTTGTTAAATCAATTAGCCTAACAAAGTTCTATTGACTGCACATTTTGCAGAGCTAACAACTATAAGATCAGAGAAGGATCATCAAAGAGTTCAGAGGGATGGAAAAGACACAGGGGGATTACATCCAGGATTATGAGATCAAAGGGATGGATGTCCATGTGGGAATTGAAGGAACAAATTCCAATGGGCATGGAGAAGGAAATGATGAAAACACGAATATGTTAGAGACCATTAAAAATTTGCAAAAGGATGTCCAAAGTCATAAAGATCATAATGAAAGGCTTATGAAATCCAAGGAGCAATAGGAGGAATTCAACATGAAGTTAATACAGATCCTGGACAAAATTGAAAAGAAATTGGATAAGGAGAATGGCTCAAGCAAATCTAGGATTCATAGGTCCCCTGATGAGAAAGGAAGATCAAGGAGTGTTAGTAGGCATCATCATCACTCCCCAAGGAATTCCAATAGAAGAGCACACAACATCTCAATGTCATCCCCTGTGAGGAAGCATAAGAAGAGGTCTGGGAAGGATGAACTGCGAGGAGAAATGAATAAAATCAAACCTCCTACATTTGATGGTGAACAAAAGAAGAATGAAGATGCAAAGACATGGCTGCTACTGATTCAATGTTGGGGTTGTTAGGGAAATAATATGTAGCGCGATCTGTAGCGCTACAGCCCATGTATGTACGCTCCCTATCTATTATGCAGCCCACATATGTATGTTCCTGTTGGCAGCCCAACATATTTTTAACTTTTTATATCAATTAAATGATATATGTAGCTGCCTAACTGGGGTCATACATTTTTCTGTTCTTCATAAGAAATTTTCAAAATGACAATTGTAAGTTTTTGGTTTTCCCTATTGTTTTTGTTTTCATGCTTCGTTCATGACTGAAAGCATGAAAACAAAGCATCAAAACTTACGACTGTGTTACCATTCTATTTGAAAAATTTATGAAAGGCAAAATGTCTCTATAGTTTATTGATGAAGCCTTGTTCCTTTCTATGAAGACTATTCTCTTTGTTTCGATTCCTTGAATGTCAAGCATGCTTATGGATTGTTAATTATATCAACAAAGGACCTTTTGATTTGAGCATTGATATGGTTTTTGTGTGGTTCTTGGTCATATGTTTCCTCATCACTAGGCTTTGATTTACAAGTTTCACTCTCCCAAACTTTACGACCGAACCCACTATATTGCGCATTCATTTTTATTAATTCTCTAGTTGTGTCCTGTACTTTATGAGAAGTGGAAATATGATTACAGTCAGCCCATCATTTTTAAGCTTGGTATTGGGCTTTGCAACATGCCTCACATTCATTTCAAACAATGCCTGTATTTTCGTTATGTATTTTCTCCTCATACGCCATAGACTGTTGATGGTTTTCGGGCTCGGGGTATAGCTCTGGTCTGCTCTTACAAACCCTCCATACGCACTGTGTTTGGGTGATTTCCTGTTGGTTCACCATGGTTCCTATTGTTAGAGACGAACCTAATGACACTCAGACCTTGCTCCTATGCAACGATTCCAGAGAGGATCTCGAGGGTAATGGTTGGCTCGTTTTCCTTGAAAAATTCAAGGGTTTCAACCTACAGACTGCTCAGGAATTCATTCTCTCATTCGATGGATGTAGAGCTAAGGCGGGGGACATTCAACTCGAAGTCATAGAGGACTTTTTAAGCCAAGCTACAGGATTCCCTGCGAGCGGTCAGAGGTGGTTCAAGAATGCTATGGTAGAAGAGGTTCCTTGAAGTCTTTTCTTTACATCTCGGAAGATCAATGGCTGTGAAAAAGGTATGCTAGTCTCCGTACTGAAAGCCTGATGGCACGGTCTGCTTGTTGTGTTGAAACAGTTTGTCACTTGTGAAGGCCGTTTTGGTCTTGTGTTTCTTTATCATCTGCGTTTGCTCATGATTTTCAAAGGGTTTCCTTTAAACATGCATTATTATCTGTGGAGGATACTTTACAAAATGGCTAAGAGGTATAAAAAGAAACATTTAGATTCGAGTCTTTTCCACTACGGTTTAATAAAAATTATGCTTGCACATCAACTGAAGTTGTAGAACGATGATTGGGATTCATTTTTAACCAGAAATGGTTTCGCTAACCCCAATGCTGAAGCGGTTGACAAGCCTGTAATTGAGAAAACCTTGGTCTATCCTACATCGCAACCCTCATCTACCTAGGCTTGTGTTACGGCCAACAACAATAATCCTTTACCCGACCCAAAAGTTGCTGAGCAGGCCTATGAGAAAGCTACACAGCCTAATGACTCTGTAAAAAATTCAAACAAACCTACAGGTAAGACATCTAAGGGTGATGTTGATTTGAGTTTTAAAAATAAGAGAGCTGGAAGGTTAATTTTGAGGAAGCTTTGAAACAAGTCAAACCCTCATGCGAGCTCAATCAAGATGATCGAGATCCATGAGAGTTCGGATTCCAAAATTGATAGATTTCTCGCTAAAGAAGACCCTCCTTTGTTCCAACCACACCTCGATCAGTCTTACAACTTCGAGGAAAATCTACTTCCTTGTCTTAAACATAGTGAAGGGTTTCATGGTATTAAGTTGGGTAATAAATCTACAGTCCATGTTGGAGATGCTACGGTTCACACTCGTGGTTATTCCCAAGGGGCCGTTGTTCAGTTGCAATGTGAGGCTTGCCTATTCTGGATTGATAAATACTACACTGATATACCTATTTTACAGTCACAAATTAAAGCTATCACTGACCAGGTCGGTGCCTTAACAAATGAAAATCATAGGCCAAGTCTGTCATTCAAAGAAAAGGAAAACGTATGAAGACTACAGGGAATGTTATATTAAAAAACGTTGAGACTGCAACAACAATAATAAATTCTGAGATCATCTGATATGATTTGATTTTATAGTTAGAGGTAATATTTCTTTTATCTTAAAATAGGGTTATTCATTAAATAAATTAGATTGTTTTATTCATTGAATAAATTGGATTTCATTACTAAAATAACTAGCTACAGAATCAACAGATTCTGCAGCTAGTTATTCAAATTCGAAATTTACAAAATAATGGTTAAACATATATCTAAGTTTCTCTATTTTTTCTTTTCTTTTCAGGATATCTAGGAGTTCATGGTTACCAGGTGATCTAAAGCATTTTTTAGGCTTGTTAGCCATATCTATGATACATTTCTGTATAAACAGAAATAAACTTTTTTAGCTTTAGAAGATTTAGTATGATCTGGGTGGTTATATCCCCCTTCTATTTTTGTAATCAATATCTGATCTCAGAAGATGAGACAGTTACCTTTATGAAGGCTTTAAAAGCTCATTATTTTTTGTAATCAAGACATCTTGGCCTGGGGCGAATTATGGATAGCTTATACACGAATTTGGACAGAACATATGTTTACATTTCTTCTTTAGCTATCTGTAAATATTGTTGTTGTCTATGGTTTGTTTATCTTGGTAATTCGATATGTATTGATAGATTTTGTCTTCACTAATTATTATGTTATCAAGATAATTTCTTTCATACAGTCTACAAGTTTATGCTTCAGTTATATGAAAATAGTGATTGATTGTTCAATTCAAATGATAAGGTTTATCTTAATCTTGTTGAATGATTAAAAGCAGGTTATTACTGCTAGATTTATCTTATATGTAATTGCCTGTAGTCATAAATATCACATTTATTATTTGCATCCTGTCGTTCCATTATTAAAATCCAACAATCGATATACTGTTTGACATTTATTCCAAACAACTTAAAAGTTTCACAATAGATTTATCTCGTGGACACACTGGATGGACGATTCATGATCATACAGACATCAGATGCATGCAGACCAACTCATTAATAGGTTAGTTAATTTCCTCTATTTGTTTGTTTATTTTCAAAACTCTTGTATGTGGTCTGGTTTTCACTGTCTACATATTCTTCTTCCATAGTATGTTTGATATTTAATCTTACAGATACATAGAGATAAAAAACAAAACAAAAACAAAAGTAATAGTTTATTTTGTCTTATTTTTCTATTTCTATCAAAAGAACCATCTTTTCATAGATTTTTCGTGAGTTCAGATTAAAACTCACAAATTGTATAACATGTACATAAAATTAGAGAAACAGATCTATTGTGTAAATATTATTTAGAATAGTTATATACATACATGTACATATATAAATTAGCATTTAGTAACTAGTTAGTTGTTTCATTTCTTTTATTTATTTATTTGTTTCTTTTAGGACTTTAGATTGGCCAATGGATCCATTAAACCCGTCAGACCAAACGACTTGGGTTAATTAGACAACCTCGTACCTGACTCGTTCTTCCAATTGACGGACGGTCGATTTCGCCCGTCAACAAATGGCGCTAGAAGGAGGGCCTGAACACTATTGATGGGGCGTGGAGGTCGCAAGACTCCTCCCCCCCACACCCACTCACCTATACTAACAAGAAGTCATTATGACGACAATATTACGTCTCAAACAACAACCACATCAAACGAAAATCCATAGATTACCGTTGAACCAGTAACACCAAACCCCGCGGGGGCCGATGTACAAGAAATTGTTCGTCAATCACTTCTAAGGACACACAATGCTTTGGCCCGTATCAGACAACCAGGTTGGCCATTGAATCAACCACTAAACTTCTCTAATATTAGGGAGCAACTTGAAGACACTGGTCTTACCCTAAGCCCTATGGATCCAGATCACATCCTCACTCCTACAGCCAGAGGATCTAGTATCCCACCATCACCACTGCCTTCATCTCCCTCCTCTTTAGAAGAAGAGTCATCAGATGAAGGAAATTCTTCATCTTAGCCTTCGACACCACCCACACCTATGGAAAATCCAAATAATCCCACCAGACCTTAGCTAGATCAAGATGTTGTGGCCATACCTGGACCCCAACATCCTTTGCCTAAACATCTGGAGAAATGGCTCCCTAAATTCGATCCAGATTCCAAGCAGATCGTTGAGGATCAAATTAAAAAAATCATGTTATCCATTAGACTCTGAAGCGTAGAACATGAAGACGTAGTATGTAGACTTTTTCCGTACACATTTGAAGGCAATGCCTCTACCTGATACTTTGCCCAACAACCCCACACCATTGTATCTTGGGATAGATTCGAATCTTGTTTCCTTGAGAAATTCAGAGACTACAAATCTCCCAAAGTCTTAGTCATGGAACTCTCCAGTTTAAAGATGAACCCCAAGGAAAAAATAAAAGACTTTAATCAAAGGTTTCTAACATTAAAAAATTGAATCCCCACTGATTCAATGCCTGCTAAAAATCTTATTGTTGCATACTATACCAAAGCCCTGCACTAGAACATAGAAATCTGAGTAAAAAGGTCTAAGAAACCAACATTATTGGAAGCCTTCGAGGAGGCAAGCCAAATCGAGAAGGATATTCTAAGCCTAAAAGACAATATTAGTAACGAGGTAGAGATTACCTCATCTTCCAAGAAGAAAATAGAAATTCTTCCTAGACCTCCCCAAACCAAAACTCAATTAGACAATTGAGATCTTGAAAGTTTATACAAGGTCGTTCAGAAGTTGTCAAATCAAGTTATATATTTAAGGAGATCAACTGAAGAAGCTTCTTCAAGCAAAGAGTCTTACAAACCCCCTTTTAGAAAGCCTTTTCCCACAAATCGGCCTAACTCAAATTCTGAAGGCCTGAATCTAGAAAGCTTACATTTTGCTATCTAGACAATTTTGGAAGCACATGACTACTTAGTTCCCCCTGAGATTTCTGAAGATGTGGTTGAACAAGAAATAGTGGAAGAGGATGAATCCTCTCCCAACATCTTCGGGCATTTTTCGGATAGTATCTTTCAAGCCAATTTTGAAATAGTACATCCTTACAATACCAGAAGAAAAACAACGAATAAATCCTCTTCTGAAATTGGAACTAATCCAGCTCAAAAATAGTCTAAACAAATTGAAACTAAACAGAATTCAACAACTCCAAGTTTAGAATATGATTTGATTGAGGATCTCAAAAAAATTAGAGCTAATATTTCTGTTTATAAATTATTGAAATTCATTTTCTCCCGCAAAATATGCTTCAAAATATTATAGAAAACAACAAAAACAACAATCTGAACATCAACAAATTTGCAGAAAACAACCCTAAAACACCTCAAAAGGTCTCTATTAAAACAACACTAGAATATTTTGATAAAAGAGACCTTGCTGTAAAAAGAGTAACAAATGTAGATAAAATAGTTCCAAGGGCTGCGACTAAAAACCAACGAACTTCTGTTGTTAATACTCGCAGAAATGTCCCACCCTTTTTGTTGACTTTTGAAATTTTCAATAGGAATGTACATAATTGTATGGTAGATTCTGGTGCATCGTCAAACGTAATGCCTTCGTTTGTTTGCAAAAAATTCAATGCTGAAGTCCAACCTTCCAGTCTGAAAATTATTCAGCTTGATCGGACCGGTGTTAAGGTAGTAGGTGAATTAAAAAATGTACATATTAGATTATCATCTAATCCTAAAGTCCACCAGATTATTGATATTATTGTTGTTGATATCCCTGAAGTATATGGCTTATTTTTAAGTAGGGATTGGTCCGAACAACTGCATGGTTACTTTGCGATAGATTGGTCTCATTTGTGGTTGCCGGATAATGGAAAGCCTAACAGAATCAAGATCAATTGTGAGCATTACCTCAAGCTTACAGTAACTGATTTAAATGATCATAATGAACCATTCACTTCTTCCACCAATTCACCCGAAATGCAAGGAATGAACACCTTTTTCAGTAACTTTGTGGCTGAAACTTCTACCATTACTGACCCAGAACAACAGTCTGAACTCATGACGTGCACACAGTCAACAGTTCTCTCTAAGGTGTCACATACAGCTGATGAGAATCACATCTGGTCTCTTTACTTTGATGGATCTAAATCTAAAGAAGGAGATGATGCAGGATGTGTGCTCATTGATCCAGCAGGTAACAAAACTTTGATCGCTTGCTGATTAGAATTTGAATGCACAAACAATACAGCTGAATATGAGGCACTCCTGCAAGGTCTCAAAAAGACACTAGATTTAAGAGTTCAGAATTTAATGGTTTTTGACGATTCAGAAATTGTGGTCAGACAGGTAAGAAACTCCATTAATTGCCTATCTCCACACCTGAAAAGTTATCAAGCTGAGGTATGGAATCTAATGAACAAATTTTCTGAATTTAACATTAATTCTATTCCAAGATTGAATAATTCTGAGGCTGACTTGTTGGCTAATGTTGTTTCTAAACTGTTTCCCATAGAAGGCCTTTCTCCGAATGCATTTTTGGTCGAGTTGTTGTTCAAATCATCTATCCCAGACAACATCACTAATTGGAGAGTTTTCGATCACGATTAATAAATCATCAGTTTTCTGCACATGGAAGATACTTTTCAAGGTGCAGTTATCGATGAAGGTACCCATGACGAAGACCTCCGCAATTTTACGATAATATTGGACCCAAGATCTTCTCAATGAACATTAGATCTAGTAAATTCAATCTCAAAATATGTGGTAAGATTAGAAAAGTTTTATGATTTGCATGATAAATTCAGAAAATCAGTAAATTGTAAAACGAATAGTTCTTCCTTGACCTATGAAAAAGTAAATCTAGGAACTAAAGATAACCCACAATGCATCAATTTGGGAATGGGATGTTCTGAGAAAGAAAAACCAGCCTTTATTAAGTTGTTTAAGGAATTTAAGAATGTCTTCGCTTGGACATATGATGATCTAAAAACCTTCGATCCTAACATCATACAACACATTATTCCCATGAAACCCCAGACTCAACATTTTCAACAGAAGTTGAGAAACATGGACCCAAAACTTGAACCAATAGTCAAGAAGGAACTAAACAAACTATTGAATGCTAAGATAATCTTCCCAGTCAGACATACACAGTGGGTCTCTAACCTTGTCCCTGTAAAGAAGAAAAGTGGCAAAATCCGACTATGTGTCGATTTCCAAAATTTAAACCGAGCGTCTGATAAAGACGACTACCCCGTTCCTCCCATGGAACAGATTCTCCAACAGGTATCCGGTTCTGAAAGATTATCACTACTGGATGGTTTTTCAGGGTATAACCAAGTCCTAATGTCTTCCCCAGACCAGCTAAAAACCACTTTCCGTACTCCATGGGGTACCTATGCTTATAGTAAGATGCCCTTTGGGCTTATAAATGTCGGTGCCACTTTCTAGAGAGCGATGGATATCGCTTTCCACGGTCTAATCAATCAATCTGTCATAGTCTATCTAGATGATGTCACTGTCTTCTCAAAGAATAAATGAGATCATTTAGCTCATCTAAGAGTTGTTCTGCAACGATGTCGTAAGTACGACATCTTTCTAAATCCCAAAAAAATTGTCTTTGCAGTAGAACAAGGCAAGCTATTCGGTTTCATTGTATCCAATGAAGGGATGATCATTGAACCTGAGAGGACTCAAGTCATTTCAAAGCTTCCNCCCCCCCCCCCCCTTCTAAAAAGTCCATGCAATCTTTCTTAGGTCAGATAAATTTTACTAGAAGATTTGTCCCGAGTTTTTCAGAAATGGTCAGACCATTACAAAACTTAATAAAAAAGGATGTGCAGTACCATTGGGGACCTCTAGAAATTTAATCTTTTGACTCAATAAAAAAGGCCACAGTGGAGGCTCCATCCCTAATGAGCCTTGACTTTTCACGAGATTTCACTCTCTACATGTTTCCCTCTGATCGGTCTTATATCGTTGTGCTAACCCAAAAGAATGTTGAAAACAATAAAGTTCCTATTGCCTTTATGAGTTCAGCCTTTAAGGGAGCAGAGCTTAATTACCCAGCAGTAGATCAACAGGCTTATGTTGTTTTTAAAGCAATAAAACATTTTTGATCTTATCAACTGAAATATAAGACGAAAGTCATTGTCCCTTACCCTATTGTCAGAAATTTGTTAGTACAGAAAGAACTGGCTGAGAAAAGGGAAAACTGGGTCACATCCTTACAAGAATATGACCTCGAGATCACTCCATCACAAATTGTTAGAGGCCAAGGTTTATGTAAATTAGTTGCTGATTCAGCTATAGAACAACAGAATCAAACTGATATTTTATTTGAAGATCAACATAATCAAAATCAAATCTGCTGTGTACAAAACCTTACTAGTCCTCTGTATGATGGCATCAAGTTTTATCTAATACACGGATCAGCTCCCCATCGCCTTGATACAAAACATAGGAGAGCATTGAGATTAAAATCTGCTTCTTTCCAACTGGTGAATGGTATATTGTTTCGCCAAAATTTTGATGGAATACTTATGCGTTGTCTAGAAAGAGATGAAGCAGATAAAGTTTTATCATAATTACATGCAGGGGAAGCTGGTGGGCATTTTGGTGGAGACACCACTGCCCACAAAGTATTAAGGGTAGGATATTACTGGCCCACTGTTTTCAAAGATGCCCATACATTATGCCGCAAGTGTGTAATCTATCAAAAGGCTTCTGGACGAGTACATAAGTCAGCATTCCTGCTGCAACCTGTCTCGATAGATTTCCCTTTTTAGCAATGGGGCCTTGACATTATAGGCCCAATTAACCCCACATCATCGGAGCAACATAAATACATAATTACAGCGACAGACTATTTCACCAGATGGTCTGAGGCTGCACCATTAAAAGTGGTAAACACCAGTAAGGTAATATCCTTCCTTAATTCAAACATTATCACTCATTTCGGTGTTCCTGAATGTCTAGTGTTCGATAATGCTTCCTATTTTTCGTCTCTCAAAATGAGTGCTTTTGGTTTAGAAAAAGGAATAAAACTAAAGTATTCTACCAGCTATTACCCTCAAGGAAATGGTTTGGCGGAATCGACCAATAAAAACCTGATCAAGATCATCAAGAGAACGGTTTTTGAAAACCACAAAAACTGGCATAATGCACTATACAATGCAATTTGGGCTGATAGGGTAACTTCAAAAATTGTTGTTGGTAATTTCCCCTTTTTCCTTGTCTATGGTAGGGAAGCAATTCTTCCACCACATGTTCTCCTTTCGTCTTTGCAGTTATCACAGAAGGTTCAGGAAGAAGACTGTCCTCATTTGGAAAGTCATATTAATGCTTTGCTGAAGTTAGAAGAAGTAAGGGCCCAAGAAAAACAAAAACTGGATCAACATCAACTCATTGTCAAAAGTTGGTTCGATTCCAATTCTGCCTCAGATAGGAATTTTGAGGTAGGTGATCTTGTCCATAAGTGGGATAGACCTCATGAGGGGAAAGGTGAACATACTAAGTTCCAAAGCCTGTGGTTGGGACCGTTCTTAATTACAAAAAAACTAGGTCCCAGTTCTTTTCGCCTATAGAATTTAGAGGGACAGCCAGACACCTTCCCGGTGAATGGTCAAGCTCTCAAAAATTATTTTACTTGACTATTCTCTGATACACCTTTTGTACATATTTTTCTGTTTTGATTTATTTTCTTTCGGTTTTCTTTTCTGGTTTGTTTTTATTTTCATTTTTGTTTATTGGTGATCCAGGTGGATATCGGGGGCCACCCATCTTTTCCAAATGGCTCAAAACAGTTTTCTGGCCATTTTGGCAACTTACTATTTTTAGCAGGTTTTAACTTCCGGGGCCATTTTGAGGGCCTAAATGAAGGTTTTTTCGAGATCGAGGTTCTCAATGATAGCCGAAGGCATGATTGAGGCCCCAAAATGAATCTCCTCGACGATACCTTTCCAACGAGCTATCACACGCCTAAAACAGAGATCGTATGTAAAAGTTACGACCCCGGGAAGTTGATGCACCAACTTACCCAAACGGGGCCCACATGACTTTTGGCGCTTCATCTCCTAGGGTTAGGTTTTTGGATGTCTAGGACTTTTGGCATTCCCATCTATTGTAAAGGGGCCTTCCGAGC
>ML866300.1:0-10212 GCA_009831015.1 Picea engelmannii | reverse complement strand
AAGTCCACTTTTACAGAACTTAGTTGATTAGTAACCGTATTAAATTCATTTAAATGATCTGCAACAGACCCACCTTCTGACATCTTCATATTAAATAATCTCTTCATTAGAAATACCTTATTGGACGTCGAGGGTTTTTCATATAATTTAACCAATGCGTCCATCAAACCCTTTGTTGTCTTTTCTTTGGAAATATTGAAAGCCACCGACGCTGCCAGGCTCAGCTGTATCATTCCTAGAGCCTTTCTGTCAAGAATCTCCCATTCTTCGTCCTTCATGGTCGTCGGCTTCTTTGCTACTCCACCCAATGGTAGGAATAGATCCTTCTGATATAAATAATCTTCCATTTTCATCTTCCATAACTGGTAGTTTTGGCCGTTAAATTTCTTGACCCTAAACTTTCCATCTTTCGACATTGCTCCCACTCGAACCAGGAACCCTCTTTTCCTACGAGTTACCTTTCGCTCTGATACCAGTTGTTAGAAAAATAGGACTGTGGAGCAATAAAATAAAACAAATGTGGAAACAAAACATAGAAGATACACAATACAAGAGAGACACGGATTTACGTGGTTCACCCAGTGTGGGCTACGTACACCAGAGAAATTGCCAGGTTCTTCCTTTATTATTATCTAGCAAATGAAGGGATACAACCTACAACAAAACCCGCTGTAACTTCATCTTCTTTCTCTCATGGTCTACTCTCTCAGAATACAATATTCACCATCAACCATAGCCGCAATACATTTCCCTCATAAAAGAGGGTTGCCTTCTAGGGCAAAAAAAACCCTAACATAATCTCTACCGTTAGATTTGCAACCTTATAATGAATGGTCCAGATTTACAATGAAATTACAATATACATTTACAAGGCATTTTTTCCTTCGGGGGCTTTGCCCCCGAACCCCCGTTGGGGGCCCGCTTGCCCCTAGACCCCCCAGCCAGGGGGATATCCCCCCCGGACCCCGCAGAGGGGGTACCCCCCCTTTTCACTCCCCCGCATGGAAGAGTGTACATACTTTTGGGGTGTAAATACTTCATGGGGTATAAACACGGCTGAAAGTAAAAGACCTCTGAATCAGGAAGATAATCAGGCTCCACAACCAACAATAATGAGGCCATTATTTTTTATTGGACTGGGCTAGCTAGACCTCGTCTTCCTTTATACATACCTTTCCAAATCATTGTTCAGGTTTGTGGTAGGGATGCTCCTCAAAATATTGTAGATGACATTGATTTTGTTAGTATTTTATCCTCATCTACTTGGAAATATTTAGGTTATCCTCAACTTGTGTCGATCACCAAAATTTTGTTAGGATTTAACAAAAGAACTATTGAACCTTCAGGGATCCTTCCTCAATTTCCCATTACTTTAGGAGGAAAAGTCATCTATATTGATGTTATGGTAGTTCACGAACCGTTGGATTTTTCTTTGCTCCTTGGGAGAGATTATGTCTATGCCATGAAAGATATTGTTTCCACTCTCTTCCGAGTGATATCTTTCCCTCATAATGGAAAAATTATGACTATCGATCAACTTTCGTTTGTTGGTCCCGATTTGACTGCCATCCACCTGCCTTCCCTAAATGGTCCTTATATGTCAGTGGTATCACCCCCACCACATATTAATTACATGGCGACATGTCCCATACCTTTCACTACTGATGAGAATGAGTCTCTCACCATACGCTCAACTTCTTATGACCTAGATCCAGTAGTTGACATGGTGATCTCTTTGATAGGGATATTAGAGCCTAATCTCCCTATCCCTATTAAGACCCTCAATATGTGTTCCTTCCATAGTGTTGTTCTTTTGGAAGTCATGATCAAGAATAGGTTGTGAACATAGCTCTCGCTTCTGTGTCAAGCTCATTAAAAAATGAAATAGAGATCTGGAGATCGAATACAGAGGTAATGAGCATGGTTATTTTCTGATTTCAATCTCATTAAAAAATGAAACTAGCTATGAGCATGGTTTATTTTTTTATTTCAAGCTCTTTAAAAAATGAAACCAACCATGAGAACAACTCCTATTTCTGTGTCAAGCTCATTAAAAAATGAAATAGATGACCATAAGAATAAATCTTGTTTCTATGTCAAGCTCATTAAAAAATGAATCAGATTCCCCCCTCCTTTGATTGAGTCAATTCTTTCACTAGATCTCGTAACTGGACCTTCCTTTCCTCTTCCTGTGTCACATAATCCTCTTTCTTCCTTCCTCCCTAGTGAACATATTCCCATTAGTAACCATAATCCTAAGAGAGCGTGGAAAAATAATTGGCGGATAAAATAAAGCTTAGGGGGCATGTCTCCAACCTCTGGTTATCATGCTAGAGTTAAGCCTCTAGCTTCTCAAGCTGGGGGAAAAGTACCAACCACCCATGGGTATCCCTTGAAACCTTTGGACATTACGTTGGGAATTTCTGAGCATAGTTAGTTTTTGGTATTAAGCTCGCTAAACAATGAAATCGGTTTTGAGCAAAGTTTATTTTCTAGTTTCAGGCTCGTGAAAAAATAAAACTTACCTAAGCATAGTTTTACTTTGTTTCAATATTTTGTAAAAATGAAACTATCCCCAAGCCTAGTTTATGTTCTAATTTCAAGCTCATGAAAAAATGTAACCTACACAGAGCTTAGTATTTTCTCTTTCTCGTGCTTGTAAATACATGAGAATAGGTTACTGAGATTATTCTTTGTTCTATGTCATGCTTGTAAATAAATGAGAATAGGTTACCAAGTATACTTTTATCACTTTTTTGGACTCGTAAAATCTATACAAAAAATGAACTCTTCGGAGTCTCATTTAAGCTCTTTTCAGACTCTCTAAACATGAAAAGATTGTCGAGTGAAATTTGTCTCTTTTCACGCTTGTTAAAAGGTTATTGAAAGAACATCTATTGAGTGGTAATTTATCTCTTTTTCGGCCTCCTGAGACTAATTACAAAAAATGAATACTCTAGCCTTTTTCGGTTAGAAGGTTTCTCCTAGGTATTATTTTATACTTTTTCATACTTGGGGGACTAAATTTACTAAAAATTTAATCCTAGAGTTTTCTTTAAGTGTTTTTCAAACTCCCTAAACATGAAAAACCACTGAGTTTACTCTCTATGGACTCGTAAAACATACATTGAAATACCCATATGGGACCGAACCACTCCTTCCTAGGGTTTGTTAAAAATACTCTGAAGGACTCATCCGAAGGATGAGCTTATAGTACAGGCATATGTTATCCTCCTCAAGATTGTGCAAAAATAATGAGGTACTCCCCAGAAATGGTGGGGGGAAACTGGAAAGGGAACTTGTATAAAATATGTATTAAGTTTTGGATGCAAGTCTCTCTTGAGAATGGCACTCTTTCACTCCTCGTGTCAGATTGGGAAATCACTTGTCTCTTGTTGATCATACTTTTCTCCAAATTTATATTTTGTTTTGTGTTCCTCCTTTTGAGTCAGTGATACCAAGACAGTTGTCATGTCATCAATATGTTCAGGATAATTCCAACCAAAAATCCTTCTATCATGTCAACCATTTTTGCAGTATCAACCATCCCCAAGTCAGTCCTAAATCAATCTATACTCTGATCTACTTCAGATATTTGTACATGTTTCACGTCATTGATAAGGGATACATCAGGGCCCTACTGCGACAGATCATTTCCTATTGACTTCAACACATTATCTAGGAATATAGTTTATAAACTTTTCAGTACCTTTGGAATTGCATTCCTCAATGGAAAGTTTCCTCGCCTTTGACAATAGGTTTTCATCATTGACCTTTGATCAAATTATTCTATGAGTGCTCGAATTCAACTTATCTATTCACACTCAATATAATGTACTTGTGTACCTTAAGGGATATCATCATTGAAGGTTCCTTTCTCATTTTTTCACATTTTTCATGATTGACTGGTAATCAAATGATTTCTACCATGTTCAAATTCTACACCTTTATTCACATGGTTAGATTTGTACTATGGAAAAGCGGAGATGAAGAACCTGGATTATATCTGATAGATCCAGGTTGCGATGGACTATTTTGAGTATGTATTGTTGCATATATCCACATTGTATGCCTTGTGTCTATGTTCAAACTTGAGTCCTTATGACATAGATCCATAGTGTAGCTTTGGTGGCTATGTTCAAATTTGAGACACATTGGCATGGATCCACGACATATATTTGGTGGCCATGATGTATCATACTTGACATAGATCTTTGTATGTAAGAATTTATTATTTGATTCATTTGTATTATGAGTATGGTAATTCCTACCTCAACTATGATACTGTAATTCCATGTTTGTTGTTAGTAGGTCTCCAACCGATATGTTCTTCGTTTCAATGCCCACACAATAAAGTATTTTGGATATCACCCCTTTCTAGATTCATACTTTGGGGAGCATTATATTACACATTATTTTGTCGCAATTGATAATGTTCACCCACTTTCCATCATCCAAAGCTTAAAATCCATGATCACTGAAGAAAAACCTTTCCTTGAAAGAAGTCATAATGTATTTAAAAACACTATTTTGTAAAAGTGTCGCATGTTGTACCATTGCAGTATGAGACACTCTTAAGTGTCGTATGTTACACCACTATAGACTGTGAAAATGTCTCATGTTTCTAGTTCATAGGGTGCGACACTATTTGAAAGGCAGGAAAAAGGAATAAATTCACAAAGTTTCTAGAGAGAAGCTTCGAATATGAGGTGTCCTCCAATCAGTTTGGATCTCACCCTTGTTAGAATATTTTGATGTGCTCATTTAACCATAGACAATATGACAATATTTTCACCCAACCATAGGCACGTATCCATCCCCGAGCACCATAACCTTTTGTAGATAGAATGATTCTGAAAGCAGTACTAGAACCAATAGATAACCAAGAGAGCACATCTTTCTCCAAAGATAGTGCACCAGACAGAAAGTCCCAAAACCACAAAATAATAACAATACTCAATTGAAGGAGTTGCAGTTGCACTTAAAAAGAATACCACCAAGAATACCATGAAGAAATACTGGACGGTAAGGCACATATCTTAGGCTACATAGCGCTAGAGAGAGAGGACCAAGAATTACCCTAGAAAATGCCCCTTCCTTACTTGCAATTGAAAATCCAGACCTACGCTATACTTGAGAGAGTGAGTGAAGTGAGTGTGTACAAATAATCTCAAGAACCTCCTATTTATAGTGATCCTTGTCACTTGTCTAGGCTGACTTCTCTTTTTGGAGGGTAATACTTTAATATAATTTATTCTACTGAGCCGACTTATCTTCTAGGGGTTTTACACATCTATTTAGGATTTCTCTTTCTTACAGAATATTCTATTCTATCCAAATTTTACAAATGGATTTTAATACCTCCTGCAAATACCATAATATCAACACTCCCTCCTAGCTAGGGAGGTATTATCTGTAATGGTCTCAAACACATCCATCCATTTCACATGGTATGGGAAATACTCACACAGTCTTGCAGAACATTCGACATGTAGCATCATCATAGCCACACAATATATCTCTTGATCACACATATCAAGTCACAAGCATCATCATCACTATCCATCAAGCCAACAATCACCTCCAACACTACTAGTTGGCACACCAGCCTAGGAAACACCTTCAACACTACTGGTAGTATCCATGGAAATCAGGTTGTAGTACACAGTTACTACAATGCCATGCAATAGATCACAACAATGTCGATCCATAGTAGTACACAATTGTTATCTGGTGGTACACAACCACTCCCAGTAGCGCACAACTACTATCTAGTGACATACAGTCACTACTAGTGGAACAAATCCACCACATTAGTACATAACTATTATCCAGAGACACACAATATCCATTGTAATCAACTAATATCTACACAAGCTATCACCATGCAGTACAACAGTCTCCTGGCATCAAATCATATAATCATTTGAATCATCTCTCAAGTCCATACTCCATCTGATTAATCGGGCATGATGATGAATAAGTCATGTGTTGGACTTAACACACTCAACAAAGTGTCTCACATAAGTCACTCACTCAACAGAGTGATACAGTGACCATTCTTCCTATCCTGGTCACTTGTTGTGACATAGGAAGAATGATTGTCCCAACAGATGTTGAAAGCCATGCCATGGGATAAAAAGACCATTCTTCTAATCCGGACATACATCCTAGACAAATGACTATCCTCCTAGATGTTGAAATCCACACCATGGGCTACAAGGACCATTCTTCTAATACAGACATATGTCCTAGAAGAATGACTATCCTGGGCCATTTACCCCATCTTGCCACTACTGTGAAATCATATAAAATGTATTTCATGTACCAATATCCCCACTCTAATCACAATTGTGAACTCAAAGAGACAAACCATTCTACCTATCTAGGAAAATCCCCAAGAAAATAGTTTTCCTAGACCATTCTACCTATTTGGGCAATGACCCAGGAGAATAATTGTCCATGGTACATCATCAATTTGTCAACCTGGACCATTCTCCATAGGGAGAATGCCTATCCACAAGAAATTTGTTCTTCCTAGACCATTCTCCACTTGGAGAATGTTTTTCCACCAACACACTGACTATCCATGATGCCATATATCAACACTCCCTCCCAACCGAGGAAGTCATCTCCTCCCTCTCAACCAAGGGAGGTATCTCCACAAGTCCCAACTTATCCCTCAAGTATGCAAACTTTATCTTGAACATAGGCTTCATCAAAATATCAGTTTTCTTTTCATCGATGGAGATATACTGGAGAATCACTTCTCCCTTCTAGACTTTATCACGGATAAAATAGTACTTGATCTCAATGTGATTTGAACTATCATGGAACATGGGGTTCTTTGAAATCTCCACGTAGCTTTGATTATCACAATATATCGCAGTCGAATCTAGCACTTGATCAAATAGTCCAAAAATCAGCTTACAAAGCCATACTGCTTTCGTATAAGCATCACAAGCTGCAATATACTCTGCTTCTGCAGTGCTGAGTGAAATAGACTTTTTTTTCCTGCTAGGCCATGATATCATAGAAAATCCCAAACCGAAACATATACCAGAAGTACTCTTTCTGTCATATGAACTCCCTACCCAATCTGAATCAATAAATCCATGCAGATGTACGACACTATTTGAGGCATATCTCAAACCATAATTTATCATCCCACGAAGATATCTCAAAAATGTGCTTTGTAGCTATCCAATGCTCATGTCTAGGTTCCACCTGTAACTATCTCAATGTGTTCACAACAAATAAAATGTCCAGCCAAGTATTAATCAAATACATCAATGAGCCAATCAACTGTTAGTACAGGGACGAGTCTACTAGATCAGAATCAGAGTCTCTCGACTTCTTCAGATCTATCACCATATGAGTTTCCATGGATTTGCAATCCATTATCCCAAACTTATTAAGGATATTTACAACATACTTCCATTTCCCTAGGAATATTTCACCACGCTTCTTCCATACTTCTAGTCCCAAATAATAATGCATGAGACCAAGATCCTTCATATTGAATTCAGAGGCTAGCTCCCTCTTACATTGAATAATGAGAGGATCTGTACCTATTAGAAACAAATCATCAACATATAGTCTAAGAAGGATCAAAGGTGCATCATACACAACCTTGTAATAAATATTTGGATCAACGTAGCTCTTAGAAAATCCAAGTCTCATCAAGTAACTATCAATTCGTGCATACCAAGCTCTTGAAGCTTGCTTGAGTCGATACAAAACCTTCTTTAATCCACACACATGAATTTATCTCTGGTGTACCTCAAAACCTTGAGGTTTCTCTATGTATACTTCTTCCTCAATTACTCCATTGAGAAAAATGGTCTTTACATCTATCTGATGTAAACTCCAACCCATGGATGTTGCAAAATATATGATGGCTCTAATAGAGGTGTATATGGAAACTAGAGAAAATGTCTCATCATAGTCTTCTCCCTCCTGCTGGGAGAACCCTATAGCCACGAATATTTCCTTGTATTTATTGATACTCCCATTTACTGCATGATTTATATTGCAAACCCATTTACAGACTTTCCTTCAAGTCTAGGCAAAATTTTCGATACATCATGATGGATTGATATTCTTCCATCATAACTTCCTTCCATTCTTTCTTCTTGGTTTCTTCTTCAAAGGTGGAAGGCTTTGCATTGACAAGACTTGTCATGAGTGCCACATAACTAGAAAACCTTTTGGGCCTCTTGTTTTCCCTGAAGGTTCCACTAGTAGCTTTATGTCTTTTTGCTTCTTGTAAGGTGGATTCTATCCATGCTGGTCATTTTCTATTCTTAGGTACAACAATTGGTTCTACAGGTTCAAGTTGTTGGTCTGGTTCTTCACTAGGATGTTCTGGAGAACATTTACTTTCTTCCTTTGGATATTCATGTTCTTCTTCATCATTGGAGTCAATGGAATTTTCTATATATTTCTTGAAGGCAATCTTCTCATCAAAAGTTATGTCCCTGCTGATTTCAACCTTTTGTTGACCTAGGACATAGATTCTGTAAGATTTTGATGTATCACTATATCCAACAAATATGCCCTCCATTCCTGAAGGTTACAACTTATTTATTTTGTCCTTGGGAACATGAATATAGACAGGACAACCAAAGATCCTCAAGTGCTCAACAATTGGCTTCTTTTTGGAGAAATCTTATTCTGGAGTCATGCTCTTCAATATATGATGAAGACTTCTATTTTGAACATATACAGTTGTCATAGCTACTTATCCTCATAAAAACATGGATAGATTTTTGTCATTCATCATTGCCTTAACAAATTCTTCAATGGATCAGTTCTTTCTTTCTGCCACACCATTTTATTGAGGATTATGTGGGACAATTAGCTCCCTCCTAATCCTAGTTGTTTTACAAAAGGAAATGAGATCCTTGGAGGTGTACTTTCCTTCCTTATCAAAACTCAATATCTTTATTGTAATACCCTAAGATAGAGCCCCACTTGAATTGTAAATCTGTTTTATAGGTTGGTGAGCTAGGTTATTATAAGCTAGGAGGCTTATGTGATGATTAGGCCAGAGAGACTAGATGCTAAAGGCCCGTGAGCCTAATTTTGTATATGTAAACACACATATCATTAATATAATACATCGTTGCGTGTAGACCGACCATGATAAAAGAGTACGGGGGAAAAATATCCACTAGGAAGGGAAAGGGAGGGGATAAGAGCCTAGGAAAAGGGCTAAGCTTGAGAGCTTACTGCCAAAGGAATATTATAATATTGTTCCAAAATATTTTGGCGAGGATAACTATTTTATCCTAAGTCTCATGTGAAAGTGAAGGAATCCCAAGTGGAGAGGAACGAGCCCCTTGAGAGCCATGTGTAATAAAGGGTGAATGAAAACAAGTGTGGGGGAAATTAGTCCATTCCTCACTCACTCAACCATTCACTCACTCAGCCATTCTCTCAATCGCTTGAACTCTGCAACCCAGAAGTTGTACACAGTATCTCCCTGTCACGGGTAGCGTACCTGTACTTTACCCGAGCCAACAATGTACCATGTCGAGCCAATATTGTTCCTTAAATGTTTTTTGTTATTGCCATCTCCATTCCTAACCTGAGCGTGGTCATTTCCATCACCAGTTCCATACATTTTTCCTGTTGCTGCCTCCACCTGAGCCTTTAACTGGTTGACTTAAGCACTGAATTGAAGATATGGGTTGTTAGACCTATGGATTAAAGAGGCGGGTTGTCATCCCCATGAGAAACTCTATCTAGGTGAGAGAATTGTTGGGAAAGTGATTTCCCAAGGGAGCCCAACTACAACTATAGTTCTATGAGAATTCTTGTCCATCCTATTATTGAAGCCTTGGAAGGTAAGTGGGGCAACTGAAGTACTGTTGAGAAGAGAATGGGAACACTTCCTGGGGTAGGACAGGCATGTGGGGAATGAGAGTTGTAGGCTATTAGTGTGAGTTGGCTCCTGGAACGAGATCCTTCCTATTTTTTGATTTTTCTCAGCCTAGCTAGGAATCCATTTACCCAGGTGGAGTTTAGTCCCAGCTCGAGGGTGACCCATTGCTGAGAGTTATGAGCAACATGGTCTAAGGATGGGAGGATCGTGGAAGGTCTGCACTAGTTGGTGTCTTCTATAAAATGTAAGTATCAATTGTGTGTTAATTTACATGAGTTTACATGTTGTGTATTTATACCTGTCTTTATGTTATGGGTTTTCCT
>ML866298.1:5961-21622 GCA_009831015.1 Picea engelmannii | reverse complement strand
GTTGGGTGGAAACGAGCACCCCTCTTAGCAGTTGCATCACGCCTAGTAGATTTGATAAGTGTTTTATACCTTGTATTTCGAACTGAATATCATGAATGCATGCTTGTGTTTATATGTCCATAATAATTTCTGTGTAGAATGATTGTCTGGTGGTTTAAACTGGAAATAATGGATCCATGTATATGCTTATATGTCGTCGTTGGTTTCTATACAAATGGTTAAGTCTGGGGCCGGAAGGGTAGCTCTCAAAGGTCTCGGAGTCGTGGGAGTTTGAAGCCCCGAGAAGTTGAATTTCGTGATTCAAGCTCAAAAGGGATAGCGAGCCCAATTATAGAAAAAGAGAATACCCTATCATTTGGCTGACGAACGGACGAAATCCTTTCGGGAATACCCCAGATCTGTCGAGACCAATGGATCAGGAAAAGGAGCGTGGGCGTTAACACCTTGACCCTTTCAGCCTTCGCATGTAGCGATGGGATCCCGAACCGTAGATCCAAGGATCTGACGGAACCCTATTGACCGTCGATCTTAGCCTTTGTATAGGCAGGAGAGTAGCATTTCCCTGACTCGTGACTTGGAGTGGTCAAGGGTAGGGCTGCATGAACTCACGATTCGTGAGATCGCGATGTGATTGTAACCGTTGGATCCAAGGCACGGGAGAACCGTTGGATCAGAACCTTTGTGGGTATCGGTTATCGGGGGTTCGGAACTTGAGAGAGTTTCTTTTCGATTGTAAAAGTCACGAAGTACCAAGCGCCGAGGGCTCGTGTAAACATGTGACCCATCCGTAAGTGGGGACCTCATGGTTGACAGGTGGCGTAACGACAAGCGCCCAGAGAAAGGTGGGAACGGGTGACAGTTGATGGACACATGTCGCCTGGGAAGGAGTCGACCCATTGTCGACTTATCGTATCTCGAGAACTCGCGAAGGAGGAGCATGAGGGCTCAACACTCCAACTCGTGAAGTCGCGAGATGCGAGTAGCGCTAGTATTTAGCCTAGGAAGCGGGTAACTGGTGGTGGACACGTGTCACACTAGGAAGGAGTCAACCCACTGTTGACTTATTGTGGTTCGGGGTTTCGCAGGATGAAGAAACTACACCTTGATCGCTAAGGCCACGAAACGCCGAGAGTCGAGGTCTCGTGTGATGGGCGGCGGTGACACAACTTGTGAGCAGAGTATAGCGGGGTTGACAAGTGGCGTGTGCGCGTTGTTTCGGAAGAGTCCATGCAACATTGACCTCTCGCATCTCGGGGATTCGCGAAGGAGGAGCACGAGAGCTCAACACCTCAACTGGCGAGGTTGCGAGTGGTGCTAGTGTTTGGCCTAGCCTACGGTTACATGTAGCAGGCGCTAGTGAGGAGGGAGCCATATCCGTATAGCATCTTGGGTATCGATGTTTGGAGAATGGGGAGTCGAGAGTCTTGATTCTCAACTCGCGAGTTGCGAAAGGCGCTTGAGCTAAGGCCAGCTTGTGGTTGTTTGGAGAAGGATAAGGAAAGAGAGGGTCTACGCTAGGCCCCATAGAAGTCCTGAGGATTCTGTTCCTCGAAGAAAAAGACAAAAAAAACGAAGAGGACTGTAGTGGGTGTGAGTCAAATTGGTATAGTGGGTGTGTGACACTTAACATGAAACGTCCATGCAATTTGAAACATTGGTACATTAAGAATTCCATTGAATAAAGCTAATCCATCAGTCAACCTTGTAGATTTTAACCTTGTATAGTTATTTACTGCAAACATATTTTCAGTAAAAGAACAGAAAAAGATACAATGACAAATACACACATTACACAGAGATTTTTTCCCTTGAAACCCAAACCGGGAAAACCAACATATTCTATATTCATCCACTTCATACATTGTTTACAATACAATAAAATATATATATATAGGAGCCAGCGACATCCAAAACCCTAATCCAATGACCTGGATTAGTTAATAACCCTAATTCCTTAACTGGAAATAGAAAACCATCAGCAAAAAACCATGTGCTGAAAAACTGCCCAACAATGGACACAAAAATCGAGGCGACACGAACAACGAGGCAAAAAAGGGGACACATTTCTCGAGGCAAAGAATATAGCACATACCCAACAAACCTAGCCATCCAAAATGTTGTTGTACATAAAAATAAAAGAGCGTGGAATATGTAAACCACCCATAGAGCTGACTATTACCACTCATGGTCAAGCGCAGTAATCTAGATAAGATTTGGCAAATAGAATGAAATGAGATCTGACATTACCAAAAACCATTGTATAAGAAAGAGGAAGCAATTGATGCCAATAGGATATGACATTATGTCTTCCAAATATTGGAATCAGTCTTTCGAATTTTCTATAAAGAGAGTGATTGACTGCAACTATCAACAAAATCCCCAGGCAATATAAGAGAAATATGGGATTTGTATATTTTTCTTTCAACTGCTCAAGTGTAAAAACAGGAAGTAGCCCAATTCGTCAGGATTGAAAGTGTATTATTGGCTTAAAGTCTGATTTTTCCCACATTCTAGAGCTTCTAATGTTAGTTTTTGGTAGCTTGGAGGTACTTCTGCATCGATTGTGCCTAACATGCAGAAGTGACAAGCAAATGTCTCTCTTAAGTGAGTTTATAAAGTGACTTTATAAAGTGATTTTATAAAGTTAAATTGGGTATTTTATAATTTAATGAGTAAAAGTGATTTTATGAAGTTTGGGTCACTTAAGTGATTTAATTGAACTCAATGGAAGATTAAGTCATGATCGTTGATCTCAAGAGGGAAATATCTAATCTTAGTCGTCTATCTCTTTGGAGATCTAGAGTTAGGGAAGTTACTCATTATCGAGTCAATAAAGGCAGCATTTGAGATAGATTGAGGCACACTTTTCAAGAGAGATTGAGAAGGAAAGTGAAGAGTCACTTTTCCAAGAAAGCTTGAGCTTGAAGAAAAAAGGAGGAGCAGCAAGAAAGGGAGGGCACAAATCCCAAGGAAGAGAGGGAACACATCCCAAGGCGTATTCTCAAAATTAAATATGTCCATACAACAAAACATTAATGCATGTCGTACAACCATTAATGACAACACCATCCAACATACTTTAGCACTAAAATCGAGGCACATTGGGCACATATTTCTAGACATAGTTGCACGGATTTCGAGGCACTTTGTTGTTGTAAATCCTTATTGTCCATACCAAAAGGTATTGTACCTGGGCATTGTCTTCGAGGTTGTTGTTACAACAATTTAACTGTTCTTGTTGCACATAAATCGAGGTGTTAGTATGACATAGATTTCTAGGAGCTTGGATTGTGTATTTGAGATAAGTACAATGATTTTAATAGGCTGAAAGTATTGTTGCAATTTCTAAGTAATATTCTTCATGAGCTCACAATAAAGAATCTCTCTTGAATGGTTTTCCCTTAGGGGTTTCTCCAGGGGCATTGCCCATAATATCTTGTCAAATGTGTGATCAATATGTTTTCTACTGTTCATTAATTTTCGTTGCTAATTTTCAGTTTGCTTAGTGAATGTATTTTTGCTCATGAAGTACAGTAGAATGTTGTTAAGTTTATTGCAATATTGTTGAATTTATTGGAGCTTGAAATATGATTTTTGACTAAGTGTTTGTCTAGTAAATTTCTACATGGTATCAAAATTTGCTACGTGTTTGACGAAAGTCACAAGTGATAGTAAACATGGTATCAGAGATTGGGCTCTAAGGTTTAGTAGACATGGATTTTGGCACTTGGATTGCAGTGACCTACATGGGTTCTTGCTAAGAAGAAGGAAAGGGAAAACATTTTTTTTCGTGAGGGTTTCTAGAAGAAGGTTTCTAGTAGGAGGCAACAAGTGAATATAGTAGCCAACAAGAAAAAAGGATAGATCTTAGGCTAGGGTCTATTCTACTATAGAGAGGAACCAAATCTTGCTCTTGTAGAAAAGAGTAAGGGGAAGAAGAAGTCCAGTGATTGGGCCACCTCATAGGACATGAAGCACATCTAGCCATATGATAGGGATGAGGTCAATGTTCCTTAGTGTGTCAGAGATAGACTCAAACTTGCATGTGGTTTGTGGGGTTAACACCATGCATACAATGAACGAGGTTGGAACTATGGATTTCCAGCTAGAGTCAGGAGGTTCTCTGAAGGTGGCAAAGGTGTTGCATGTCCCAGAGATGAAATTAAATATTTTCTCAGTTTCAGCTCTAGAGGACGGAGGGTATGAGAGGTTGTACAGGTTGTTGGGACAACCTTTGATTGGATTCAGAGGGAGTTTGGAGTTGATTTCCAGATGAAGTGTGGAGTTTGGATCAATGTCAATGAGAGAGCAAGAGGCTCATCTCAACAGGCCCACGAGGTTTGAGATGACACTGATGGAGGAGGAGCACAAGGATCCTAATCAGAGTCCAGTAGAGGTATCAACAGAGAGTTCTAGTTCAGAGGGAGTAGAGTCTTCCAGTTCAGATGGAGCAGTTGCAGCAGCAGAGGACGTGTTTGATCCAAGTGGAGGTTCCAGAAGTACCTCCCTCGCTAAGAGGGAGTGTTATCTTTTGGTAGATTGGAGGTACTTCTGCATCGATCGTGCTTAACATGCATAAGTGATGAGAAGATGGCTCTCATAAGTGAGTTTCTAAAGTGATTTTATAAAGTTAAGTTGGGTCTTTTATAATTTAATGAGTAAAAGTGTCTTTATGAATTTTGGGTCACTTAAGTGATTTAAGTGAACTCGACGAAAGATTAAGTCACAACCGTTGATCTCAAGAGGGAAAGATTTAATCTTGACCATCTATCTCTTTGGAGATATAGAGCTAGGGTAGTTACTCACTAATGAGTCAATAAAGACAACATTTGAGAGAGATGCAGGCACACTTTTCAAGAGAGATGCAGACACACTTTTCAAGAGAGATTAAGGAGGAAAGCGAAGAGTCACTTTTCCATGAAATCTTGAGCTTGAAGAAGAAAGGAGGAGCAACAAGAAAGGGAGGGTAAAAATCCCGAGGAAGAGAGGGCACACATCCCAAAGAGTATTCTCAACATTAAATATGTCCGCACAATAGAACATTAATGCAGACCGTACAACCATTAATGACAACACCATCCAACATACTTTGGCACTAAAATCGTGGCACTTTGAGCGCATATTTCTAGACATAGATGCATGGATTTTGAGGCACTTTGTTGTTGTAAATCCTTATTGTCCGTACTAGAAAGTATTGTACTTGGGCATTGTTTTTGAGGGTGTTGTTACAACAATTTAACTGTTCTTGCTGCATAGAAATCGAGGTGTTAGTTTGACATATATTTCTAGGAGCTTGGATTGTGTAGTTGAGATAAGTACAATGATTTTAATAGGATGGAAGTACTTCTGTAATTTCTGAGTAATATTCTTCATGAGCACACAATAAAGAATCTCTCTTGATTGGTTTTCCCTTAGGGGTTTTTTCAAGGGCATTGCCCATAATATCTTGTGTCAAATGTGCGATTAATATGTTGTCTATTGTTCATTAATTTCCATTGCTAATTTTCAATTTGCTTAGTAAATGTATTTATGCTCATAAAGTACAATAGATTGATGTTAAGTTTACTGCATCACTATTGAATTTATTGGAGGTTGAAATCTAATTTTTGACTAAGTGTTTGTCTAGTAAATTTCTACATCCAACAATGCTAATTTATCTCTCTGATTATGGCCAAGTTTCAAAAGGTTCATTCCAAAATTGATTCCAATGCTTCTACCTGGCACCGATTGTGGTGATTTTCTATTGAGATCCTACATGCACTCTTGGTTATATAAAGAATTAATACTCATCAGACCACTCATCGATGCCCTTATGACCTAGGGGTGAAATACACAGTGTTTCTCCTCACCAAACATGGAACCATGCAAAGTTAACACCCAAATCTATAACTGCCTACTCTTTTTTCTGGTCTAGAAAATGTGCCACCATAACCCTCTCCATTCTTACTCAACATAGTCTACAAGATTTACTGAGCAAAGATGTGGATTGGCTATCTCAACTCTTCACAGTTATCAGTTGGGTAAGTTTAAAATGAGGGATATGGGATAGCTATGGTTTTGAATGGTTTCAGACAAAATGACTTATGTAACTTATTTATAATCCTTTACAGTGATTCAAAATGAGTATTAACAATCAAGCCAAAGGAGATTTATCATTACATCAATCGTGTTAAACATATGACGAGATAGATTATGGCTTAATGGGTAATAGACAAATTATCAGAGGTTACTAATGTATAGGGGTAAGTTTATAATGTCAAAGAATATGATGGTAAATGATGAATGGGATGGTGTAGGAAAAAAAACACGAGATAAAACATGGCATAGGGAATAACAAGCTTAGAGTAGATAAAAAAAAATCTTGCCTCAAGTTTCTCATTTATTAATACTTACAAATGTGAACTCTAGATCTGAGTCATGTGTAGGAGAATTGGAGCTTTGAAAACCACAAGAAAAATGATCATACATGTTGATCTAAGAGATTTTCTTATGGTCTTGAGGTCAACCTCATGAGGATAGGAACCCCTCTACGTTTTTAGAGAGGTGGTACTCCTCTTGTTCTTATGATTCCAAGAAAATAAAATGAAACAAAACAAAAGTCTAAGAAGGACCAGAGTTAATATTTACATTCACATTCAAGGAAAACAACACCTGAGATTTCGGGACTAGCAGTATTTTAAAATAAAATCATATGTACAATATTTACAATGTGAATAGATAAGGTGCATACATAATATAAAGGACTCGTATATCCATCCCAACATTCATCGAAACATTTAGCGATACCACAAATAGAGAGAACAAGGAATGGAACACAAATAAAAGATAGCTTATGATCAAAGTCTTTGAGAATACAATAATGTAATATCCCGAGTAGCTCTCTTGGAGTCTCAAAAATAATAATGAGTTTTTAAATACAAAAAAGTAAATGTCCTTAAAGAAAGTAAAAATGTATTTGCCCTTCAAAGAGGACTGGGATCAGCTCTCATGAACCATAAAATGAAAAGACTTGGAAGATGGAAGAAGGACAACCAAGAATCAACCTAAATCCCATAGAATACCGAGAAGATAAAGGAAAGATGACAAATGATTATAGTAGAAAATGGACTAAGGAAAAACAGAAAGGATAGAGTTTATGTGTGACTCATTGTAATGGAGAAAAATATCATATTTCACTTTCTTGCAACTGGCTCCTTTATAGGTACATGATGTGGTTGAGGTGGCATAACTGCTTTAACTGTTTCTTGATTTTGTGGTTCAGTAATTTCGATTAATGCCTTGTTCAACCATTCCTCAATGTACTCTCTTAAAGGTGCCACGATAATTTCATGTTTATTTTTAATTTCAAATAATTGGCTTTCGAATTCCCTCATATCTAGCTCTGATTGATGCAATGTGTCATCCACCTCATCATTTTTGTTGATATACTAAACTAACCATATTTAACTTCATCCTCAGAAAATTCTATGGTTTCGATAAATTCGTTAGCCCAAGAAACTTTTAGTGCTTTAAGTTGTCCCATTAAAGATTCTTTGGTTAAGATCATGGTATCCATCAATAAATTAGGACCATTTAATTCCTTGGTAAGACTAACTAGTTTTAAGAAATATATCACTCTTTATATTCCTTAGGGCCTCGATTTCATTTATCATTTCTCTTGACTCTTTAATTCTCCTTAACCAACATGCATTAATCTGCTTCATATGGTAGGGGGGAGGAAGTTTTTGTTCCTTTCTCTGGGATTCATTTAAACTTGAGACTTTGGTTGAAAATGTGTTTACAGCTTCCTTGAAAAATCCTTCATCGTTTTCCAAATCTTTCTACATATATTCTTTGAAATTCTCTATTATGGAGGAAAAACTAGCAATACTTTGGGCAAGCTCCCAAATTTCCTGAATTATATCAACCCCTTTTTATATGGCATCATCAACACTTTTTCTTACGGCCTCCAATAAACTTAATGAACCTTTGTATTTCATACTGCTTTCGGGGATCTCCTCCATTTCAAGTATAGGTTGCATAGAACTTAAAGGTTCTGGAAACAATGGTGCTAGTACCAAAGTAACTTCTAATTCTTTTACCCTTTTCTTTAGTTCCAAATTATCTCTTTCCATTTTGTCAATTGATTGTTTTAATGCATCTCCAGTAGCTCCATGAAAGTCTGCAATTTTAGATGGTGTTATTCCATCCAAGTCAATCAAAGTTTTACATCGTTCAGGTGACTTCTTAATCTTGGTATTAACTTTTTCTAGCAACATTTTTTTGGTTTCACGATTGTAAGTTGTGTGGTGCAAAGTGGTAGATTCCTCTTCAAATATCTCATGATCCCGAGTCATAATAGCATCAACTATTTCTCTCATATCTAACAGTCGCTGCACAGACCAGTTAGGTTCTTCAATGATCTCGTCTATGTCCATCGCACAAAGACTTTCATGGAATTCTGATGCATTTATTTCCACTGATGATAGATTTATTTTTATTTTTATAGGAGTGTATGTAACATGTGTTTTCTCAAGGATTTTCCTTAGTAGATTTTTATCTCCATCGTCATCTGAGCCTCCAACTAGTGTTTTTTTGGTATCCATTCCACTAGTTTTTCTCTTCATTCTAGATGGAGTGCTTCTTTGAGATGTTGCTGACGAGTTAGGGTTTTGGTTTGTTGTTTCTCTGCCATGTTGTTTGTATACTTCATTTGTACTATTTACTTCTCCTAAATTGTTTGAATTTTGGTAGGCTGCTAGTTCCTGAAGATCCAAATTATCTATGCCACCTTCTTGAAATTGTTCAACTCTGATAAAGTGTGAAGAATACCCCACTAGTTGCATATGTGTAGTGAATTTTTTATCTGGGTAAAAACCTTCAACAAGTTTGGCTTACTTCAAACCCATATGTTCATGATGTCTCACCAACTCATTTAGGTGAGTTATATGTTTAACAATGCAATCCCCAATTTTCCATGGCAGGGGTATAAACTGTCTTTTCCTTTTGTCGTGGAAGAAACATGCCCAAGTTTTGTATTGCCTGCATACTTCTCCAACAAAGATTTTATCTGAGGTATAAAATGGTAAAAGGAAAGGTTTCTCCTTACTACCAAATATTCTAATTATAGTGAATTCTTCGGACAACTCAAAAATCCCTTTTCCAGTGAGGAAGCAAGTTGCCTCTAAGGATAGCCTTGATATGCTTTGTCTGAATATTAACCTTTTGAACTCTGAGATGAAATTGTTATGGACTGGGTAGAAACTGTATTGGGGTTTATGTTTGTACAAAACTGAATACCACGCATAAACTGGTTCTAACTTAAAATCCACATGTTTTGCCTGAGGCAAATCTTCAAAAACATGGCCATAAGTAATGGTGAAAATGAGGTAAGAAACCATATAGAATTTATGGGTCTTTTGAGGTTATTCAATTGGAAAGAAATTTCACTTGAGATGAGATATCCCTAATCGATGATAGATTTTTCATGCAAGGCATAATGTATAACATATATAACATTTCTTGTTACAAACGTAGTAGATTCCAAACTGAGAATGTGGGCAAATAGCCAAGCAAATTCTTTGTACGGGTATTTTAGAAAATTTACCTCGATTCTAGAAGTACCAGGGTTTTTTTCCACGGAAAAAAGTCGTAATTTTATTAAGTGGTATAAAATTACATCTGCAGATATATATTTTCTATAAAAGTATAAGCAATATATATATTGTCTTTACATTGTCCTTTCAAAAACTGTGTGTTTTACATATTCACATTCAAAACCAAAAAAATGCCATTCTTGTTTTTTTTGTGCCCCATGATTTCAGAGTCATGTACATTGTTTATCCAAAAACTAGAAGTATTTGATACACTTTTTGTAGCTCTAGTAAGTCGTTCCGGTAGATCGGGTTAATTTTATATTTGTCCTTCCTGGAAGGGCCAGTGATATTCAAAACTGCGATTTTCTGTGTATTCTATAATATGCCATGTACCATACTCTAGTTGTGCAGCTTCCTTGGAAAGCCGATCGGCCAAAGTATTCCTTTCCCTGTAGATATGTGAAAGAGAGATAATGTCAAAAGTTGAGATTGTCCTTATTACTTCAGCAAGAAAAGGTCTAAGTCTAGTAGTGTGACAAAATTGTTCTTGTTTTTCCCAATTGATGATAAGAAGGGAGTCCCCAAAGACTTGTAATGTAGAACATCCTTTTTCTACAGCGAAGAGGAGTAGTAGTTTTAGTGCCAAGATTTCAGAGAAATTGTTGGTGCCAAGCCCCAATCCAGCCCTGAGAAAGAAGAAGTGTTGTTCTGATAGATAAAGACAACCCCATGCCCCGTAGTTTAGTTGGTCACCCAAGGTCAGCTTGTATCTATCCGTTCGATCTGAGTTTGGCAGATATTTTTTGTTCCCTGCCCACCTCCCAAGTTGAGAGATGCGAGGATACTTAGGCAATTTGCAGCCACCTGAGGCGCATACTGGGGTTCATCCCTGAAAATGGAGTTATTTCTGGTGATCCATACCCCCCAGGCAACTATGATGGGAAAGGATTTTGTATTTTTTGGTGTTCTGTTGGAGAGCTAGTCAGCTAAGGCTTCTTCAAAAGTTTCTCCTCGCCAAGGACCAATGGCCAAGTTTAATTTTGAAGCTTCCTCCCATAGTGAGAGGGTGAAGGGACACCGTAAGAATAGGTGTTCAGTTGTTTCCCCTTGTGCTTTGCATAGCGTGCACCAGCTCGGCCCATGGAAGAGCCTTCTTTGGAGTACGTCCCAAGTAAGCACTTTGTGTTCTAAAATTGACTAGGTTAATAACTTGCCTTTTGTTGGGCACTCTTGTTTCCATAGTTTATTCCACCACCACTTCACTTCTTGTTGGAAAGGGTCAGAGTTTAAAAGGACATATGCAACTTTTGGGGTGTAGAAGACTCTCAAGTCTCCTTCCCAAATGAGTTCGTCCTCCCTTTTGCTTAGCCGAATGTTTGCTCTCCCAAGTGCTCTGAGGTAAAGATTCCAGTTTACCGTGTCTGTGTCATTTAACCCTAGTGTTCTATCGTCTTTCCATCCTTGGTGCCACATAGTAGTGTGGAGAGGTTCTGCGACTTGAGCCAGATAGTAATAACCCCCACGATCTAATTATGTGCAGAGGTCGGCTAGTAGTATATGTTCCCTTGTGCATCCCGCCTAGGGGTCTCGACCGATTCTTAGTGATTGTCCAGTGCCTACCAACCAAGCTAGTATGTTTCCAATCACTGCAAAGGCTTGTTGAACTGATTTCCACATCACAGAGATTCTGGTTGTTCCATGGGAGGGGCTTCTGATCCATTCAGTCAGGGTAAGGGGGGGCACATATTTCCAAAGGACAACTGTAGTCCAAAGGCAGTTTGTGGTGATCAGTCTCCATACTAATTTTTCCGCCAGTGCTTTGGAGAAAAGGAAAATGTTTTTTAATCCCCAACCTCCCAGAGCCTTTGGTTTTGCTATTTTGTCCCATCGTGCCCAAGGTAGTACCCGGTTCTCCGATTTCCCTCTCTAAAGATAGGTGAAATCTATCTTTCTTGTCTTTTCCATTATGCCCTTTGGAATCCACGACAGGGACATCTAGTAGACTGGGATTGCTTCCAGTACCGACTTGATAAGGACTAACCTTCCGGCCCTTGAAAGCCATTTATTGCTCCAGGTCTTCAACCTTTTTTCCAATTTTTCCAACAACCACATCCAATATGTCTTCCTATAGTCATTTGGTTTTAGGTGAAACCCAAGGTATTTGAGGCCCTCCTCCAAGTTATGAGTTTGAAAAGGAATAAGGTCGAGGTAATACTGTGTATGTTCTTCCGTTGTCTGGGAGAAGAGGATACTGGATTTTTGGGCATTGATCCTCATGCTAGTGGCAGTTTTAAAAAGTGTCAGGCCCTCTGAGAGTGTGTCTGCATACCGAGTCGATCCATCACAAAAGATTAGAATATCGTCGATGAAGAGCAAGTGGGTGATGGTCAGACCATTTGTGATTTTGATACCAGTGAATCTTCCACCCAAATTTTCCTTGGAGATGAACCGGCTAAGTCCTTCGGCCACTAGGAGGAAGAGTAAGGGAGAGAGTGGGCATCCCTGATGAAGCCCTCTTTCTGCATGAAAGAAGTTTGTGGTCGATCCGTTGAGTAGAATGGAGAAAGAGACCAAGCTTAAACAAGCCAATATCCAATTTACAAATACCAACCCGAAGCCCAAGTGCATCAAAAGCATTCTGATGTAGAGCCAGTTTACTCGGTCAAATGCTTTGGATAAATCGATCTTTACCACAACAACTTTTAGCTTCTTAAGTTTGATACTGTGGAGTCCTTCCTGTGCGACTCCTATGGCTTCGTGCATCTATCTACCTTCAAGGAATCCAAATTGTTCGTAGGAGATATGTTTGGAAAGTATCGCCTTCAACCTTCTACTGATTACCTTGGAGATAATTTTGTAGAGGCAGTTGCACAGGGAGATGGGCCAGAAATATTCAAAAGTGGAGGGATTGTCTAATTTTGGGATGAGGGCAAGAAAGGTAGCATTGATGGGATTGTGTATGTGTCCCCTTTATCTAGATTCTTCGACCACCTTCAGTAGGTCAGAGCCTAGAATGTCTATACATCCCAAGTAGAATTCTTTCGGCCATCCATCAGGACCCGGGCTCTTTCCTCTTTGAAAAGATTCTAAAACTTCTAGCAGTTCTTTTCCGAGCTCGGGGTTGTTAAAGGTTCTACCTTGTCTTCTTCAATGAAGTGGGGGAATAAACGTGCTACTTTGATGATTTCTGCAATGGACGTCCCCTGTTGTGCTGTAAAACGTTCCTTAAAGTGTGCAGTGCCAAGTTCAGCAAGATCAGTGTGTTTTGTAATTTCTTCCTCCCGTTGATTCTTCAGAGCCCAGATGGTGTTATTCATTTTCCTTCCTCTGGCATAGGCTTGAAAAAAAATTGTGTTTTCGTCTCCGCAGGCTAACCACAGAGCCTGACTCTTTAGTATCCACTGTGCTTCTCTTTCTGCCATAATGACCCTACGACGTGTCTCTAAACCATACATTTGTTCTTTTGCCTCCTGATTGATGAAACCTTGACCGTCACCAGCAAAGAGTTTAGTCAGTTTTGCTTCGATATCGAGCACTTCCTTATCCTCTTTTAGTTTTTTCTCTCTTGCCCACCCGTTAGTGGCTTGTTTGAGTCAATTGAGATTATCTATGAAGAGTACCGTCGCAGGAGTCTGGGTTTCTTCCAGGATCTTTACCCACAACTTTCGAACCAATTCCATATAAGTTGGGTCGTTCATCCAGCCCTCAAAAAATTTGAAAGGGCTTGCCACCCTTTGATTTTTTGCCCGGAATTCGATTAGAATTGGAAGATGGTCTAATTCCCCTCCAATCGCAACCCATTGCCTAACCATCTCAGAGGATTCAAGTAGGTCTTCGGTCAACAAAAAACGGTCCAGACGTTTTTCTACTCTACCAGTTCCAGCCCTTCTGTTGGACCAGGTTGGAGATAATTTTTGGGGTTCTAATTCCACCAGTCCCTGTTGGTCCAGAAAATTTAGAAAGAATTGATTTAGAGGATCTGGTGCAGCACAAGGTCCCCAGACTTCTGAGGCTCCAAGCGAAAAATTAAGATCTCCCCCCAAAAGGAAATCCTTGGCCTTAAACCAGTCACATTCGGCTAAAGAGTTCCAATAAGTTTGGTGATCCTGGTGTGGTCCATAGATGTTTAAAATAGTTAATTTGTGTCCCAAGCCCATAGATGAGATAGTGAGGCTGATCCCCGAGGACAGGCCCTAAACACTTTCCATTTTACAGCTCTGGTTCTTCCACCCTGTTGCCAAACCCCCCGAGCGGCCTCTGGCATCCACTGCAGCAAAAGACCAGCCCGAGAGTAACATTTCCAATGCATTCATTATTGTGACATTATTCCCTAGTGTTTCTTGAGGAGTATGACCTCCGGAGAGGTCTGATCAATCAGTCTTCGTAAGGACGATTTTTTTGCTGGGTTCACCAACCCACGACAATTGAAGGAGAGGATATTCATGGAGAGACACCTTCTAGCGGTGGCTTTGCTCTAAGAGCCCACTCGATTGAGGATTGTCTGTCAGTTGCCAGATCGATTTTGGCCCTGTCTTGTGCAAGGTATAAGTGTGATTTTTGACCCCTCCCCTTTACCCATCGAAACGGTACGTGGGATAGAACCCAATCTGCGTCCTTTTGTCAGCTGATAGCCTGAATCCGAAGGGATTTCCTTGACTATCAAGCGATTCCTTAGGTGATAGCATACTCTGAAGTCTTCAGAGGAAGAAGAGGTTGAGGTAGAGGGAGTGATTTGTGCTGCTAATTGGTTGGGTGGGAGAGAAACAACCAGGTCAAGAATCGAGGGAGTGACTGAGGGAGTGACTTTCGACAGGGCAGGTAGTAAGGGGGAGGATGGTTTTGAAGTAGGAGGGTTTAGCGTGGGCGATTCCTATTCTTCCACTCTCCCCAGGTGAAAGGAGGAAGAGATAAGTGAAGGAGCTATAACTGACAGAGAGGAAGAGAGAGTGCAGTGTACGGAGGGCAAAGAGAGAAGGGAGCACCTCCCGGAGTAGTGCTTCCCTGTTGAGTGGGGGCCCTTGTAGTAGGTGGAGAGACCAAAGCAGCAACCTCTGAAAGTGGAGTTCCCAAATCCAACGAGGTCCTACGCTCTGGGCTCAAAACTTTTGTGATCAGTTCCTCAACACTCCGGAAGCCCAATTCCATTAAGTCTTTTGTATCCCGTATAGTTTCCATCTTTTTCCCCAGAGGAGAGAGCGAGGAGTACGATCCTTCAGATTTTCGGTTCATTCCCTTGAAGGGTAGGGGGCAGGATGCCACACCATGGCCATATACGTGGCATCTATGGCATCTAAAGGGAATTCCTTCATAATCCAGCGTTTGTACAAAAGTCCCTATTGCTAAGTTGATTGTAATCTCCTGAGGCAAACCCTTTTTCAGATCTAGTTTTACCAAAATGCGGGCCACCGTCATGAGTCCTATTTCTTCGAAGTACAAGTCTGCTTCTAAGAAGCTTCCCATAAAATTACCAATGGCCGCAAATCTGTGAGAGTTCCAGTACTGCATCGGGAATCCAGGGAGCCGCACCCAAATGGGTTCTTCGTCGACACGCTCTCTCTTGGCATCGAAGGTTGGGGTCCAACGTTTGAGAATAGTAGGAGTGTCGGCTAAACACCAAACCTTTTTTAGGACCCAGTCCACCTCCTCTGAATTAGTAAAGACGAAAGCAAACCAACCCCTTGTGAGAAGATGAATAATTGGCATCTTAGTAAGTTCTGATAACCAGTTTTTTGTGACCCGACCTTTGAGAAAGGCCACTCCCAAGTTCTTCCCTCTTACTCTACCCACCGCTTTCTCCGAAAATTCCAAGACCCTATCCATCTCTACGTCCTCTCTAAAAGCCATTCGTTTGGAAACTACCTTATCCTGAGCACATCTAACAGACTTCGTTCCTCCTTCCTTATTTTGTGTTTCTGATGCAAGCCAAGCTTTCTTGAGAGGAAGAAGTTTGGAAGGGATGATCCGTCAAGATTTTTTAATGACTTATGGTTGAGTTTTAATTTTGCATGCGTTAATTAACCATTTGAGAAACTTAGTGAAAGAATGAGGAAAGAAGAGGAATTATGACAGCCATATATACATTTGCA
>ML866294.1:0-17310 GCA_009831015.1 Picea engelmannii | reverse complement strand
TAGTGTATACTATAACAAACATTCAAACAATATATATACATATATATAATTTTATATAAAATTGACAAAATAAAAAAAGATAATAAATATATAGCTAATTACCATGGTACGATATTCATTCGATCCACCATCAATGTGACCATGTTTCCTACAATGTTTTGTAGTTGTTGCTATTAAAATTATTATGGGACATCTGAGGCAACATTTTTTACAAGGGAAATAACAGCTACCATCACCCTGTTCACCCGCTTTACTTTTTTCCCCACCTCTAACAACATTCTGCGACATTTTTCCGCACAAAAATACCCTTTCGGAATCGTCATTGTTATAGCAAGATTGTTGCAACATCTTCAAATCATCAAATATTTATAGGCCAATTTTAGGTCACCATTGTCGCAATTGCGACGATAGTGACCTAAAAATATAGTTTTTTTTTACAGCTATTTATTTTAGGTCATTTTCAACGGTAAAGTTTGACTAAATTTTTATGGTCAAATTTCGTCGCATAGGCGACGTAAAATGTAGGTTCGTCGCTTATGCGACAAAAATTGACCATTACAGTTCAATCAAACTGTAGGCATCGAGATGGCGTCGAACACAGGGTAGATTTAGAAAAAAAAAAATCTCTTGCATGTTGCGACAAAAGAGTACTTTCGTTGCAAGTGGTTGTCGCAAATTTTTCAATATGTAGTAGTGCTAGCAAGACAAGTGGGACAGGCATCATTTGGTGTGCGGCAGCATCAGACACAAGATAGACATTCACCAGGATATTGTGGCATCCAAAGAGGATCCCCTTACACTACGCCATGGTGACCAACACCTCAGTAGCAGACTCCTTACAGAGGACCATAGCACCAACAACAACATCAACCACAGCAGCAACAGTTTAGGCCTGTTCAGCAGAATAGACTAGGGTTCTAGGTCGGTGGGCCTTCAGCTTCTACTTCGGGTACGAGGAGTATTACACGAAAGAAAGGGTGTTGGACATGTGGAGAGACACATTACCAGTGTGACTTCCCAGTGGAAAAGACCAGAGCCTCTGGATCAACCAGACCCACTATCGTGGGATATTTGGGCAGGGCCCATCGGATTCATGCAGCGATGAATAACCACCAGGAAAAACACCAGTCGACTATGCTCAAGATGTCAGGTATCATCACTGACCAGAACCTTAGTATTTTGATAGATCCAGGTGCTACAAAGAGTTTTATTTTTGTTGCAGTGGTAAAAAGAATTAAGGTAAAGGTAGTCGAACAGGACAAGTTTAGCTTTGTAGAAATGGCTTCGAGAACCAAACAGAAGGTTGGAGGGAAGGTTACATGTTGTAGCCTTAACCTGGGAGAGTTTGTCACCAAGGCCAACCTGTACATCATGATCTTATGGTCTTATGACATCGTTATCGGTATGGACTGTGTTGGTTATCTAACCTACTAGACAAATCTACGCTACTAACCCAGGGTTCGTATCTTTCAGGTTACCAACAAAGCCTAAAACAATCGGCCCTTCTGGTGAACAAGAAGGCAACGCAGAACACAGAATGCACTGCGCAGTCTCACTTGAGATTTATTTTATGGGTGGTTGTAAGACTCAGGTGTTTACAGCCTAGTATTGAGTAGGGTTTGCGTTCTAAGCCACTACTTATTAATTGTATTACAAATTATTGTTATCTTACCTTCGGAAATAAATGGTGCAACAGAAATGAACTAAACAGTATAATAATGGATTCATTCATTGAATATAGTATTTGAATAACAACAATAAACAGAGATACACATGAATTCATCACATCACACAGGTATTATCGTGGTTCAACCCCTCTCAGGCTACGTCCACAAAGATTTGGCTCTTGGCTCTCTTATTATGATAGTTCTGCAATTCTCACACCTCACACTTACAATTCTTCTCAGATCGACGAGATCTCTATGAGGCGAACCAAATCGCACCAGGCTCCTTAGTCTATGATCTGATCCTCGAGATCTTTAGCATGCTTAGCTCTCTCGTTACAAGTGGTTCTCTTATCGAAACATCACATACAATCGAAGCTAAACCTTCACACTCTCTCTGAACTTCTAAATCTCTGGCCTCTTGAATGACGCACAAACCTCTTTTTGATACCTGTTTGCCTATATTTATATCTATCAGGATTTTTAGTCGTTTACACAAAAAACTCTTACCAAAAACCCTAACTCTTTTTTCGTTAGGTCTTCCTTCTCCACATGCATTTGTTGCTTCCTTCCAGTTGTCACCTCCTTCTTGCATGCATGCATGTTGTGCTTCTTGCTAGTTGTTACTTTCCTCCTGCATGCTTTCTTTCCCATGATTGTTCTTCCAGCTATCGTTCTTCTTCGTGCATGCCTCCTTTCCCATTTCGGTCTGATGCCAATAGTTCCCCAACACTGACATGTGACTCTTCCCGAGTCACCTAATCTTTTTGAGTTGTCTTGATCTCTTCAGTGATTATCTGGAACCTTCCCCTTAGCTTGGTTTCTATTGTCAGTGCCTACGCGGTCTTCTCCTTAATGGTTTCAACTACCTGAATGGCCACTTTGTCACTCAGTAGTCCTGTGCATTCTGTGTGGGTCTACGCCATCTATGCTCTATCCGCTTCTTCTTGTCTGAGTACTTATGTTACCCTTTTCTGTAACGGTTCTATTTGAGCATGTCACTCTTATTTTTGTGTTTGTGCGGTGATGAGTTATGTGTGCATCTTATTCAACTCTTGAGTTCCCTTTATGCGTTATGGGATCGGTATGATCTTTTTCTTATGTTTGAGTTCTTGGAACACTGCATTGATCCTTTCCTCTTCCTGGTCCCAGCATTGAACCTGTGGATCCTCCTCCAGTCTTGTCCACATTTGCATCGCTTTGTTGAGCAAGTCAGTTGTTGTGATAAACTGTTTCTCCATCTCATGTATTTGCATTGTGGTTTCCTGCCTCCTTTTCTCCTTTACTTCTGGTGGAGTTGTTGGTGTTAGATATCCTCGGAGATCCCCGATATCCTTTTGGTATTGTGTAATTGCCTACGCAATCTGGTCGATCTTTTATGTGGCTGGGAGTTCATTTCCTTCCGCGGTGTTTGGAAGTTTTCCAAAAATTTCTCCCACTTTGCATTCCAACTCGTTCTTGTGTTCCATCTCCTTCTGAGTTTCTAATTTTCTCTACCCTTACACTTTTTCCATCACTTCCTGCTGCTTTGTTGTTTTTTGTAGCTCGACTAAGTTCTTATGTGCCCGAGACTGCATCTCGTGGTCGACGCTAACCTGTAATTTGTACAGTTCCCTTGACAGCATCTGTGTCAAGACCAACTGAATGTGGTCCAAATCCTTCAGTGGTGTTTGTCCCACTATTTCATCCATTCACAACATGTTCAGTTTTATGTGGACCGTTGTGGATGCGTGTGGCATTGGAATAATTGGGTCTCGTTCTTTGATCTCCACTCTTTCAGTGGTTTGTGTTATCGACCGCTCTATTCCTCTGTTGCTACTTGCGCTCTGGGATTCTCTAAGTGTCTTAAGCAGTTGTCGTATTTCTGCCAACTCTTTTTGTAGCTTATCCTTGTGATGTGTTGCATGGTCGAATTCTTCCACCAGAAAATTTTGGACCATTCTAGCGATCATTTTTCCATCATCCTCTGTGATCGTCAGGTCTGGTGACGCTTGTTGTGCCTTTGATTTCTTGCATGCACGTGCGGCTTGTTCAATCGATCTCTTATTTTCTTCGGGCTTGTGTGCGGTGGGGTTTTGGGTGGTCTACTGCATTCCCTTGGTTTTCTTCAGCTGTTCATTGGTCTCTTTCTACCCCTTTTGGGTTTCTGTCTGCTCTGACCCTTCGCTTGTTGGAGGTGGTTTGTTTTGGCTCGTCCTTGGTTTCTTGGGCCCTAGTTTTTGTGGAGGTTGTGTTTCTGTATGTGTTGTCTCTCCTTCTACGGGTCCTTCCAGCAATTCCTGGGGAATGGATGGGATCTTCCATTCAGCAGGCCATTCACTGATGACCATGTCTATATCCCCTTATGTGATGCAGTAGCATATCAGTAGCCATTGATTATCAAGATCCTGCCTTGGTTGTATCCACATGGCTTGCCTTGTTGCCCAGAAGTTAGCAATGTTCCCATATCGTGTGATAGCTTCTGGTGTTATTCTCCATCATCGGTTAATGGCTTCCTGCATATCTCGTAGGTATGCTTCGAAGATGATTCCATTTTCCCTCTTATGTCTGGGTTTTGGCCCTGATCTCAGTACTCGATATCTCACTCCCTTGGGCTATGGTCTTGTATCAAAAACTACATATCCTGGTTCCTGCCATCCCATGACGGCTATAAAGGTTATCAGCCATGAGTAATGAAATTCAGTGCCAAGTTCCTGTGCGAACCTACAGTCCATTTGGAATAAGTTTAATAGATAAGGTGCCCATCTCACGAAAGTGCCTTCTATGCATTGAGCTACAATTGTGATAACTCCTGCTGGTACTTCATCTTTGCAGCATTTCCTTAGCAACTTACAGGCTAAGATATCGCACCCAATTGTGTTGCTGGGTTGTTGATCCATTTAATTATAATGCCTTGTGTTCCCCTCGCGATGTCGTATGTCTTCTTCATTTCCTCTGCTAATGCTTTTTCCTTGGATTTATCATCCAGAATCAGTGCGGGGTCCATACCTCGGCTGGGTAGTTCTGTTATCTGAGTGATAAGGTCCATTTTTATGGGGACAGTTCTGTCCAACCATATATCCCCTCCATGCGTAACTGCTAGCAGTTGCTTGACGCATGCAGTTGCGTACTAGCCTCTGCCAAAGTGTGGGAGTTGTAATAGTCCTAAAATGCTAGATCAGTCCAATCCAACTGCCCATTGATGTGGCTGACTAATTGTTTCTCCAAGTTGGTTAACCATTATGTTCTGCATATACACTCTAGGTGAAAGTTCTGGGTACTTAGTGTCGTCTGAGACATCATGGTCGAAATACTTGAGCTTCCCAATGTGACCCAATAACTGCAGTTCTACCTGTACTCCCTCCATTATGCATGGTAGCACAATTTATGTTGTCGGTTTCTTACAAGGTGATATCGGTATCAAAATTTTGTCGTCCTGGTGTGGTGCTTGGTACGAAGTTCTAAAAATCATCGTTTTTTGCCCTGTAAGCCATTCTGGCCAAGCTAAGGTAGTTCCCACGGTTTCTTCTGTCTGTTGATCAAAGCTGGGTACCTACGGCTCGTTCAATTTCCCTTCTAATCCTCGATTATGTGTTGTGTCGTTACCTTCCGTGGCTGGTTTGGTGCTTTTTGAGAACACTTCTTATTGTGGTTCCGCTTCTTCATTCGGAAGTTCCTGCGGTTTTGCTTGCATATCCTCTTTCAGTTCCTCTGGTTATGGTTGTTGAATATCTTCCAGTATCTGTGTAGGGCTCATCAATGGTATCTCTACAGATGGGATCTCATAAATGTCAAAGATCTCCGATTTTTGTTGCTCATTTTCTTCCAGCAGTCCTCATGACCCAGTTTGAACTCTGGTCAGCCTGGCGATCGATATTGGTTCAACGGACTTCGGTGGTGCCATAGTGGTGAGTGTCAAGCATCTGTTGTCTATAGAGAACTATGAGCTCGCTCTATTAGTTCGAACTGTCGTTTCTCTCTTTGTGTTCTTCTTTCACGAATAGACAAGTTGCTTCCATGCTCGCATGTTGTAGGGGCTTGTCCTAAAGCTTATCGAAGACGCTTCCTCCATGATGTGATTGTTTCACCATAACTGTGGATTCAATGCATGTGCAGAACTTTCATACTTGCCATTATGCTTCTCTGGTCGTTTCCAGTTGGCGTGTTTAATGTGACGTTCCATCACTCCTTGTCGTGCCTTAATTCCGCTTTGTGTTGTCCTATTGTCCTGCTTTTTGTCAATTTTATGTTTCTCACTCATTTGAATTAGGCATGTGACCATTACTTTAGCCTTTACTGCATTCGTGTTGTGAGCGTCCTGTGGCTTTTCGTATTGTTTTTTTACTGCACTGTGGGTGGTCAATTGTCTTTGTATAGCTTCAGTCGGCTCTCGTTGATAACTCCTCGGAGGTATGCACCTGATAGATCTCTTAGTTGTACAGCTCCACCGTCTGTTACAGATTTGACCTTGTATGGTCTTAACCAATGCATTCTCATATTTGTTGGGTGCTGAAATGATTTGTTTTCATAGAGAAATACTAGATCTCCTTCTATGAATGTCTTCTTCTTAATGTGTCAAACATTCCATGTTTTGTCCCTAGCCTTCTACACTTGTTGATGGAATCCTGCCAGGATTCGGTCTTCCTCCATTGCTAACAGTTGATGCAACCTTTCTTGTATCACGTCCTGCTCTGTCATTTGTGTGATAGCAGCTACGCATAAGTTGGGTATTAGAAATTCCAATGGTACTACCGCTTCTTGGTCGTAGATGAGTTTGAATGGTGTGTGCCCTGTCAACTTCTTACATGTCATCCTATACGCCCATAATACTGCTGGTACTTTGAGATCCCAGTCGTCTCTATTGACATTACAGATCTTTGTCAATGCATTCTCTAGAATTTTGTTGAAGGCTTCTACTATGTTGTTCGCCTGTGGGTAATACGGTGTGCTTTTCTGGTGTTGAAATTCAAATTCTTTGAGCATCGTGTGGATGGTGTTATTTAGGAAATGTGTGCCTTGATCACTCATCAGAACTCTGGGGCACCCAAACCTAGTAATGACTTGTTTGAATAGAAAGTGTACAGCGGTCTCTACTCTACAGTCCTTTACTGGTGTGGCTTTCGCCCATCTTGTTAGGTATTCTGTCGCAGTGGTGATGTATCTTGCCCCTGATATTTTGGTTGGTGGGTTAATAGGTCCCACAAAGTCTATTTCCCATTTATAAAATGCTTGTAGTGTCACTTGCAGTCGTAATGGCATCTCATCCCTTCTGTTGGGTTTGCCTACCCTTTGACAGACATCGCATGCCTGACAATATTCTTTCGAATCCCTATGGATCATTGGCCACCATAGTCCTGCGCGGTAGATTTTCCTACATAATGTCCTCATGCAAATCCCTCGTGGGCTTCTGATAGGATCCTTGGTCGTTCATGCTCAAGCACGTACCTTCGTAAAATGTTATCTGCGCCCATTTTATATAGATGTCATGTGATCAGTTGATAGTCGACTACGCGAACTACCAGGTTCTTCTTCTGTGCAGTGGTATACTCTTGTGGTGCGGTACCTGTGCTCAAATACTGGATGATCTTTGCAAAATAGTCATCAGTGATTTGTACTGAGAATAGTTATACATCCAAAAAGTTGTCTTCTAAGCTTGTGGGTTCTTCTCCATTGGTGACCCGTGATAGATGGTCAGGGCCTGCATTTAGTTTCTCTGGTTTGATGATTACTTCGAAGTCAAATTCTTGGAATAACAATAACCATCGGCAGATTCTCCCCCCCCAACACTGGCTTGTTGACTAAGTACTTTAGGGCTGAGTGATCTGTAAACATCTTAAAAATATTTTCCTAGTAAGTAGTGTCTGAACTTCTGAAGTGCATAAACCATAGCTAGGCCTTCTCTTTTCGTTGTGTTATAATTATGTTCTGACTCGAATAATTTTCTGCTTGCAAATGCTATCAGGAGATCCAAGTCTCTTGCTCCTGGTTGGGCTAAGATAGCTCTCAGTGCTATCGTTGATGCATCTACATGCATATGGAATGATTTTCCCAATTCGAGAATACTAATATCGGTACAATGACCATATTTTCCTTCAGGGTATCCAGACCGAGTTGACACTCGTCATTCCATTGGTACCTTGTATCCTTCCTTAGTAGCTTTTCCATTGATGTTGTGATATGCGCATATCCTTTGATAAATTTTCAATAGTATCATGTATGTCCTAATGTCACTCGTAGCTAATGGACTATTTTTGGTGTTGGTCAGTTGACGATGACGGAGACCTTTGTTGGATCGACGAATCGCCCTTGTTTGCATTCTATATGGCCCAATAGTATCCCAAACGGTGTTCCAAATATGAATTTCTTTATGTTCAGCGATATCCAACACTGTCTGCATCGCTCTAGCATCAAGCATAAGACTTCTACATGGTTTTTCAACAGACAATACACTGTCCAGTCATCCAGTTATACTTTAAGAAACTAGTGGATGAATTCTTTGAAAGTTGTGATAACCACTCTAGAGACGATTATTGGTGCATTCTTTAGTCCAAAGGGCATGACTATATATTGGTAATATCCTCATTCTATCGCAAATGTGGTCTTGTATCTATCCTCCTGTGTTATCTTAATCTGATGGTAACTTGAGAATCTGTCGGTGAATGAGTACGCTTTGTGTCCCCCCACATTCTCTATCACTTCATCCATGAACGATGTAGGGAATCGGTCGTGTAGGCATGCATCATTCAACTTCCTCAAGTCGACGCATATCCTGATCCCTCTTCCTTGTTTCTTGTCATATACAACCATCAGGCTTATCCACTATGATTCCTCGACTGGTTCGATTATGTCGACTTCAAGCATTCGGTCAATCTCCTCTTTAACTTTATGTTTATATATAGGGTTCAGTCTATATGGTCTTTGTTTGATCGGTCTTGCTTTGGGTCTAAGAGGTATTTTCATTTATCCTAGTTTGCCTACTATACCTTTCATATCTATAAATGTTGTAGGAAATAAGTGGTTGTATTCACGCAACAGTTATGTGATACTTTCTACTATTGGGTCATCCCAATAGTCTCCAATGCTGGCCATTTTGGGATGTTTCGTTGTATTGATGTTAACTTTCTTTACCTTCATTGCCATGGAAATAACTTCAAATTCTATTTGTGGTCCCATCACATCTTTGTTGCCCTCTTCTTCTGCAATTTGAATGTCACATGGGTTCTCTTCATTCGGTATGTCCTCCTATACCTGGTAACATGACAGTAGTTCCTTGACTGTCTGCTTATTTCGTTGTTGCTCTTCGATAATAAGTTCTACTTCTAGCTCCTCAATGAATATGACTCCTCTGATTCATTTCATAGTTGCATCTATGTTGGGGTTCTCATGCTCGAATGAGAAAGTGGTGGTAAAGTTTCGTTGCAAATTCATCCATGTTGCAGTTCCTTTGCACAGTTCCTAGTCTGTATACCAGTTCACTGGTATGCCTTCTAATGTATGAATAAAATGGTGAGGCCATTCCTCAGGTGGTGTCAATTTCCACAGCATTCCACACTCCCTCAAGTGTTTCGCTGGTGTTCCAAATCCTTCATATTTATGTTGCTTGTTGTTTTTTGTGTTGCGTCGAACCTTATGCACAGTAGCCTTTTACATTGATACCAGTTTGTGATGGTCTCCTTGTGTGTGCCCCACCATCTGGTGGGTGTGGAATTGAGTGCTAAGTCTAGTGCTAGTAGCCTATGGTTCTCTAATACTTCATCTTCATATTGTGTCAAGAATGTTTCCAAATCATTAAGCCCATGGAAACTAGGTGGTTGTGCGGTTTCTATGCCTATCCATTGCACTGTGCGGTCTATTCTTGCGCATCTTCTCATGGATACTTCATGTACTCTCTGCAACCAGTTTTCTAACTCGGTGTCTGAATCTATAGCACATGACATAATACTATGCCAATTGAGTACCCCGTCTACAGTTGGGTTTACATAATCCTCTTCGCACGTAGTTGTCCTATACAACTAGTCGATTTCCCCTAAGTCTAGGCAAGTGGGTTCTACGAACCTTTCCCCTTCTAATGGATCCAGTGGTGCTATAACCCTGTAATCTCCAGATTGAAATGTCATCTTTCTTCTCTTCAAATTAATTATGGTATGGTTATCAAATGCCCAGTACAAACCAAGTAGTGTCGGGTATGGTGTTGTGCCATCTACTATTTCGATGACTTCAAAATATGCTTTGGTGCACACACCATCAAGATCTACCAGTACGCCCTTCATCCTCCCGATTGGTAAGACTCTGTGTTGGTTGGCTAGTTTCAGTTGGACATTCGAATATCCCAAGGTTGGTTCTCACATGCATTGCTAGGTTTTATTAGGTAGTACATTTACTTCAGATCTTAGGTCCAGTATGATATCTCCCATATTGAAATCCCCAATGTTGGCATTCAATCTGAATTCCCTACTTGTTGTTCTCCTTGTGTGTAGGTGATTGACAATTTTTTGTTCTAGCTTTTGTTCTGTCTCGTTGCTACATTTATCTAAGATGTTTTGCAATATTTTCACAGATGAAGGATTACTTAATATTTTGATGCATGACTGCAAAAAGTATTGGATAGTACTTACTTGTCCCTTAAGTGACAGTCCTTCGGTATGATCCAATGATGGCAGCATTTCGTATTCTGGAGCTTCATGGGTTGGTTGCGTAGTAGAAGTCGATGTTGTGTCCTTCCTCTGAAATTGTTGTCTAGCTTCCTTAAAAGTCTCATTTTCTTTGGGTGCATCGAAGTGCTTCCTTGGTTCAGTATTATTTCGTACCCACTAGTTCTATGCAGGTTCTTGTCGGATTGTGTCGTTTCCTGTCTTCGTTCCTCCTCGGGTCACTATGTTGATATTTCGTCCATCCTCCCTTGCTTCGACTGAAATCCATTGAACATTCTGATTGTTCTGGTTCTTTTTTTCCTGGATATTTACTAACAGTGTCAGGTATTCCTCTGTCCCGTGATCTGATGCATGACAGTACATACAAGTTGTTGGTGGTAGTGGGCATTCCCTTGCGTAATGTCTCGGTTACTGACAATTGTGACACATGACTAGTCCTCTGCCACGTTTGAAGCCTCCGCTGGCTCATCCTCCTCCTCGATACCCTCCTCTTTCCCCTCTCGGTGCGTTATATGGTGGTGCATGGTTGTACTACGCGGTAGTATACTGGGGTTGCGCTGGGTTGTACTATGGTTGCATATTTTTGTATGGTTGTTGCGTAGTGTTGTACTGCTGCTATGCAGTATTGTATGGATCTGGGGCTTGATTGAACTGTGGCACTACTTTCCCAATCATCATTTTGGCCTATACCCTGTAGGCATCTGATGTTCTCTCCCGCATCAACTCCATAGTTCTGCAATCTTTGTCTTCGTGGCCTATGGACTTACAAAAAGTGCAATAAAAATTCTTGGGAACTGCCTGGTATTTATGCATCATTGTGCAGTGATAAGGGTCATCACCCAGTTTCTTTCATATTTCACACCATAGTCCTCCCTATGGGAGTGGGTTTGGCATGCCTCTTTCCATATACTGCGTGAATGTTGGACATTTGTTCTTGTGGTGTCCTTCTATCATGCATGTGGTGCACCAAACAGCTTCTTGTTTGTCCTTTTTTTTGTTCTGATTTAACTGAAATGTGAGGTTCTTCAAATCCTCTGTCAATTCTTCAATGGTTGGGTCCGTCTGCTGGTACCGGTTCTCTTCCAACTGCAAGGATTCTTGTAGTGCCTCGGCCTGCGTATGAAACTTCTATTGTCGCAAGGGATATTTCATATGTGGGAGTAGTGAGTTGACAAACAGATGTCCGTGTTGCATCTCGGTCATAAGGTATTTTAACTTTCCCTTCAATCGCTTAAATATTTGGTCAATCTCCCATACGGACTCTCCTAGCTTCTGTCGAATCTCAATCATTTCATTCATGTATTGGTCCTCTGAGCTCAGCTTCTAGAACTCATTAATCAGTAGCTTCTTGATATCTGCTAGTGTCCTCGTCATCCCAAGAGCATTATTTGTATCTAGACTCATGTACCAGTCTATTTCACAGTCTCTTAGCATGATCGCTAGCTACACAAGTTTGGTATCTTCATCTGTGATCTATTTTGCTTCCCAGATCTTTGCACAAATGAACAAATGCTTCCCTGGGTCTTCTGCTACTTCTCCTCAGAATTCTGGTAATCTGATCGTGGGGTCATGTCCTACCATTATAAATACTGAATTGCTACTTTTGTTGCGTGGTGTAGATACTTGACTCGTACTACCTGAACCGGTTCCTCTAGTTGTTTCTCCTATGGTAGATGTGCTTCTTTCTCTTGGACTTCCTCCAAACTTTGGTTGTCTAAATGGTGATGTTGTCTTTGGTGTATTAGTCACACATGGGTTTGTGGGTTCCACACTGACATTAATACGGAAAGGGTGACTATCTTCTCCTCTTGTTCTTGGGCCTCTTGTTTTCCTCTCGTAGGTTGCGCCAAGGATTTCCTCAATCTGCTCCACAGTCCAAAGATCCTCTACCTCTTCTTCATCACTTTCCAAGCCCTCCCTCTCGGCTACGGCTCTTTTATTGGTATTCACCTTATATTGTTAGGGTACTCTGTTACGCATCGTTCCAAGTGATGCCAAGATCCACTTAAGTTGGTCATCATATATCAAGATTGGGTCCAAGAATTCCTCGTTATTATTTCCTTTATCCTCTCCTTCAGCCACTTATCCTCCCCTATGTCAGTGCTTCCCCCCTTCCCCCATGCACGCAATGAATTTTAGTTGTCTACTTCCATCGTCATTACACCTTTGTTATATAGCAATATTTTAATCTAAGTATACAGTGATCGGATGTACCTTCCGCGAGGTTCATGCAGAAATTTTTTCTTTGTCACACTATATGACTTCGCTCTGTCAACTGCAAATTCTATGATAAATCTTGCCACAATACTATCAAGCCAAAAGTCGAATTCGCGGGTGAATTTGTTGTTCACCTATTGTAACTAGTCAATCTGTATTGGGGTCCAATCTAGCTTTCGGATCCGGTTCGTCACGTGCTTATCTTTCAACCTTAATATCCACTTCTGCAATAGGTGAGGAAAATCATAGAAAAAGACTTCATATAAATCCATAAACACGTATCTATCCAGATATTTGTGAGGCGTCATGCTAGGGTTTCTATTATCTTTCTGGGAAAACTCTAGCCCTTTAGTTCTCAACCAGCCTTCGATTTCTACTTTTGTGGGGTTCCACGATCGCAAGATTCCCTTCTAGTGACTCAGTGGTCTTCTAGTTTCGCTCATTTTTTTCCACATGTGTTCGATCCCATCTACTCAGTCCTTTCTTGTTCCTCTTACAATGGCAACGGAACCATTTGTTGGTTCTTTAACCTACCAGAAAACTCTACGCTACTAACCAGGGGTTTGTATCTTTCGAGGTACCAACAAAGCCTAAAACTATCAACCCTTCTCGTGAACCAGAAGGCAACGCAACACACAGAATGCACTGTGCAATCTCACCCGAGATAGCTTTTATGGGTGGTTGTAAGACTCGGGTGTTCATAGCCTAGGATTGAGTAGGAGATAGAGGGTCTGCGTTCTGAGCCACTACTTATTAATTATATTACAAATTATTGTTATCTAACCTTCGGAATTAAACAGTGCAGCAGAAATGAACTAAACAGTATAATAATTCATTCATTCATTGCATCTAGTATTTGACTAATAACAATAAATAGAGATACACATGCATTCATCACATCACAGGGGTAGTACTGTGATTCACCCCCTCTCGGGATATGTTCACAAAGATTTGACTCTTGTCTCTCTTATTATGATAGTTCTGCAATTCTCACACCCCGCACTTACAATTCTTCTCAGATCGACGAGATCTCCGTGAGGCGAACTAGATCGCACTAGGCTCCTTAGCCCTCGATCTGATCCTCAAGATCTACCTCCCGCTTAGCTCTCTCGTTACAAGTGGTTCTCTTATCGAAACATCACATACAATGGAAGCTCAACCTTCGCACTCTCTCCGAACTTCTGATTCTCTGGCCTCTTGAATGACAAATGAACCTCTTTTTGATACCTACTTGCCTATATTTATATCTATCGGGCTCTTCAGCCATTTACACAAAACACTCTTACCAAAAACCCTAACTCTTATGTCGTTAGGTCTTCCTTCTCTGCATACGTTCATTGCTTCCTTCCAGATGTCACCTCCTTCTTGCATGCACGCGTGCTATGCTTCTTGCTAGTTGTCGCTTTCCTCCTGCATGCTTTCTTTCCCATGATTGCTCTTCCAGCTGTCGTTCTTCTTCATGCACACCTCCTTTCCCATTTCAACCTTCTTCCAACATACTAGTTGGAATCTCATGAGGCGATACCCAATTGTAAGATGACATGGTTGATCTTGATCGATGACGAGGGATAGAGACATGTGATTGTAGGTCAGAACCATGGAGTCTCCCTGAGGTTCATCTCTTCCTTGTAGCTATAGAAGATCATGCGCAAGGGATGTAAGCTTTATGAAATCCTTGAGTTAAAAGAGAAGGGGGTAGAAGAAGGTCTAGAAAACCTTCCAGTGGTGCGTGAGTTTGTGGATGTCTTCCCTGAGGAGTTACCTGGGATGCCTCCAAAGAGGGAATTGGAATTTACCATCGACCTAAAACTGGGAACTGAACCAATAGCAAGAACCCCTTATCGGATGTCAACCCCAGAGTTACAGGAGTTGAAAATGAAACTGAAGGGGTTGTTGGACCTAGTACTTATACGTCCAAGTGTGTCACCCTGGGGTGCACCTGTTATTTTCATACGGAATAAGGATGGGTCATGGAGACTCTGCATTGACTATCGTCAATTGAAAAAGGAAACGATCAAGAATCAGTATCTTTTCCCAATGATTGATGATTTGTTTGATTAGATGAAAAGTGCAACGGTGTATTTCAAAGATCGACTTGAGATTAGTGTATCACCAGTTATGGATCAAGGAGGATGTCATTAGTAAGACCACCTTTAAGATGAGGTTTGGACATTACAAGTTTATTGTTTTACTATTTGGACTGACGAACACCCTGAGGGTATTTATGAGTTTGATGAATAAGGTGTTTCGCGAATACTTGAACAAGTTCGTCCAAGTGTTCATTGATGATATTTTGATATATTCTCAGACGATGGAGGAGCATGAAGAGCACGTGTTCTTGGTACTACAGTGTCTATGAGAGAACAAACTGTATGGGAAACTGTCTAAATGCTCATTTTATCAATCAAAGATTCACTACTTAGGGCATGTCATCTCCGACGAAGGTATTGTTATGGATCTAGAAAAGTTCGAGGCTATTATGGAATGGCCTATGCTAACGAATGTCCCAAAGGTGCATAGATTCATCGGTTTAGTGGGATATTGTCAACGGTTCATCAAGGGGTTTTCGAAGATAGCAAATCCGATTACGGAATTCCAGAAGAAGAACAAGAAGTTTGTTTGGATTGAGAAATGCGCGGAGGCATTTTGGAGGCTTAAGGAGTTGTTGACAATAGCACCGATACTAAAGGTCCCTTACATGGACAAGGATTTCTTGGTATGCACTAACGCATCCAAGGAAGGCTTAAGTGAAGTCTTGATGCAAGACAGTCGAGTGATCGCTTAAATCTCTAGAAAGTTGAGAAGGCATGAGGAGAACTATGCGACACACAATTTGGAGTTGTTATCCATTGTTTATGCCTTGAGATTTTGGAGACACTACCTTATTGGATGAAAATTTGAACTAAAAATGGACCATTGTGGTCTACAGCACATCTTTATGCAAAGCGACTTGAACGCGTGACAACGACATTGGTCGGAATTTCTTAGCGAGTATGATTTTGAGATTACTTACATAAAAGGAATAGTGAATAGAGTTGTTGATGTGTTGAGTCAGAGACCGTGCATGTTTTTGGTGATGTCTCTTTATATGAATCTACGTGAAAAGATTCTAACTTTACAGTGCGATGATGACAAGTACAAAGAGGTCAAGGATTTTATCAAACAAAACACAATGATGGTACCAAAATTTGAAGGATTTACGTTGGACAACGACGGATTATTGAGATTTAAAAATCTAATTTGCATGTCGCCCAACGAAGAGTTGAGGAGTTTGATCCTAAATGAGGCTCATAAAGCAGTGTACATGGCTCACTCAGCAATCATGAAGATGAGGGCAGACCTTAAACCCTTATTCTTCTGGAAAGGAATGAAGGAAGACATACTCAACTACATGGCAAGATGTCTATAATGTCAGCAGGTGAAAGCTGAACATAGAAATTTGACAGGATTACTATAGCCACACGCTATTCCGGAATTGAAATGGGAAGTCATTTTGATGGATTTCATTGTTGAATTTCCACTGACGACAGGGAGACATGACTCGATTTTTGTGGTAGTCAACACTCTCACGAAGAGTGCTCATTTTATTCCTATGCGTACGACGTATCAGGCACCTGACATAGCTAGAGTTTTCATCAGTGAGATTGTGAGGCTTCATGGCATGCCTAAGATTATTATATTCGATCGAGGATCAGTGTTTACAGGACAATTTTGGACTAGCTTCCAAGAGGCCTTGGGAACCCAACTTAAATTTAGTACCTCATATCACCCAGAGACAGATGGGAAGACCGAGTGAACCAACCAAATCTTGGAGGATATGTTGCGTATGTATGTGATGGACCAACAGAAGTGTTGGGAAGAATTCTTGCCACTAGTAGAATTTGCATATAACAACAGTTATCAAAGCACCATTAATATGGCACCTTTCGAGTTTCTTTACGAGCGACTGTGTCAGATGCCTTTGAGTTGGGATCGGCTTGAGGATAGGGTCCTAGTGGGACCTAAAGTGATCCAAGAAATGGAAGATCAAATGCAAACCATAAGACAAAGGATAAAGTAATTGCAGGATCGATAAAAGAGTTATTTCGATGCGCGTCATTTTGATCGTAGTTATGAAGTTGGCGATCGAGTTTTCTTACGGGTGAAACTGCACGGGAGTTTGATCAAGTTTGGAAAGGGTTCTAAACTCTCTCCTAGGTTTGTGGGACCCTTTGAGATTATGGAAAAGAAGGGGCACGTGGCCTATCGACTAGAACTTCCTGATTCTTTGAGGTGTATGCACGATGTTTTTCACGTATCTATTTTGAGACATTATGTTAGTGATCCTACACATGTTATTGGCATGAGTTCCTTGTAGGTATTAGATGAGGGTTCGTTCACGGCAGAGCCAATCCGCATCCTAGACCATTGCATTTGACAGCTATGGCGTCGCATAGTATATTAGGTCAAGGTCTAGTGGAACAACTATAGTCCACAATCGACGACCTGGGAGGATGCATATGATATGCGTCAGCAGTTTCCATTTTTTTTTTATAGCTAGACATATGATACTGTGATACACTTTATTTTGGCGCTTACATATTGTAAAACTTTGGGACGAAGTTAAAAACAAGAGGGGGTGTATGTAACATCTCGCTCTTGTGTGTACTGAGCGGACTTATTCTTTGAGGACACTTGCGTTCAAGTGATCTGGATCTTTATACTATTGGTTGTTTTAATTATGATTATGAGATATGGTGGATTTGATGATATGTTATTTTGTTGTATTTACATAGACAGGTGTTATTGATTGGGTCCTC
>WSFP011431138.1:0-21624 GCA_009831015.1 Picea engelmannii | reverse complement strand
CCAAGATGAATTCACAAAGAATGGAACTTCTGCTTAGTGAAGGTCTCAGTGAAGATGTATGTCGTCTGTTCTGTTGAAGGACAGAACTGTAGGTCGATGATCCCCTCATGTACTAAGTCCCATATGTAGTGCATGTGGATCTCGATGTGATTCATCTGCTGCCTCTGAACTGGATCTCTGCAGAACTTCAGAGTGCTCTGGTTGTCACACCAGATGATGATCGACCGATGAAACTAAATGCCCAACTCAGTGAGAAAATGTTGTAGCCACATATCCTGAATGGTTATGTTAACTATGCCTCTGTACTCTGCCTCGGCTAAAGAAAGAGAAATAGCAGCCTTCTTCTTGCTTGACCAATAGATAGGCCCAAAACCAAGACTAAGTGAGTAATCAGATGTGGACTTGCGATCAATGTTATCGCCAACTCATTTAGAATCAATGAACACAATGAGATCTAATGTAGAGTTTGTTTCATAATGAATCCCAAAGGTGATGGTTCCCTATACGTATCGAAGGATACACTTTTCAACCTTCCAATGTAGCTCATGCGGCTCCTGCATGAACTTGGAAACTGCACCAACTTCATAGGAGAGGTCTTGTCTGGAGTGTGTGAGATACAACAATCTCTCCACTAGTTATCTATACAGTGTGTTGTCAACCAGTGGAGTGGCCCCACCATCCTCAAGTTTGAATCCTTATAGGAAAGGATTGGAGCAGAATTGCAGTTTTTCATGTGAAATCTCTCTAGGATATCTTGAGCATACTTGGCCTGAGGTAGTTTAATGCATGATGCATCCAGAATGATCTCGAGTCCAAGGAATAAGTGTAGCGGACCCATGTCTTTCATCAAAAACATGTCATGTAGAATCCTCTTAACTGAATCAATCGCTAAAGTCGAGCAACCAGTGATAAAAAATCATCAACGTATAGAACTAAGAGTAGAAGTGAATAATTTATATTGAGAATGTAGACATTTAGGTCTGATTTACAACGTAAAAAGTTCTATGACAATAGGTAGGAGTCCATCTTGGCATAACATGCCCTCGAAGCCTGCTTGAGGCCATAAAGAGACTTCTTTAGTTGACAGAACAAATATGAATCCTGCATAAATCCCTAGGGTTGATCCATATAAATCTCCTCAGGTAGATCACCATGAAGAAATGAATTCTTCACGTCCATATAATGGACTTCCCATCCCTTGATTGCTGCAATGGAAATTTCCAAACATATGGAATCCATCTTCGCTACTGGAGCGAAGGTCTCATCATAGTCAATGCCATGCACCTGCTGAAAGCCTTTGGAAACAAGCCTGGATTTGTATCTATTAATTTGTCCATCCATTGTGCTCTTGTCCTGTAGACCCATCTACATCTGAAAATTTTCCTTCCAGAAGGAAGGGGAACTGGATCCCAAGTCTGGTTCTCGAGGAGAGAGTTGTACTCCTCTTGCATGGAGGATTCCCAAAAGGGATTTCCAACAACCTCGCCATAAGATTGTGGATCTGAAGATTGAAACAAGAAAAGATGCATAGAGGACAATGGTTTAGTGGTAGTGAGTGCAATAAGAGGCTCCTCAAAGTCATATCAGGTCCTCCTAGTATCGGCTGGATCACCAACAAGATCCCCTATGTAGATGATTAAAATCGTAATGATGAATTCCGCCCGCAAAGTATTGTTAAATAACTATTATTTAACTATGTTAATAATATAATAGTAGTAGGTGGGACCCCCTTGTAGACTAGAGGCACAAGGATAGACATATTACATATGTTTTGTTGTTGTTATGAAGTTGCCTACACAGTCCTACTTTTTTTACGATGCATATTTTATTTCATTTGGTGTGATAATAATTGGATAATGCATTATTGTGGAATGCTTTTGGTAATCACTTGCGACAGAAAAAAAAATTATGGGTATGAGGAGCATGTTGTTTACAGTTGCTATGTTATAAACTTGCTACTAATTATTATGTTTATTACTTAGCCACATATATGTAAGGGATAATTTAATGGTAGCATGATCAAAACAAAAAAAAAAACTATGAAAAGGTTCTAAAGTTATAGCAAAAGGAAAGAAACTATGTAAAAATATTACATGCAAATTTCGAATAAAAGAACTAAGGGATACAAGTGTTAGTCCTAACTATTATACTATGGTTTGGTTAATGGACTATGTGAATTTCATTAAATTTGAATGGAGGCGCATATAGAAATGTTGATATGGATTATTGTGTGGAGTTATGGAAAACGTTAACGTATGAAATATCTTGGGTGGTGCACTATGCAATAGATAAGGTATCATATCTTATGATGGTTTGGCATTGATTATGAATTGGTTATATGGATTGATTATTGGCGGATGTTATGCTTATTGGGTTGTCTCGTACTTTGAATTGAATGAGGCCAGGTGATGGAAGTGACGTGCATTTATTGCACGCCACTCCAAACCTTCCCTATCACTCGTCACCCTAGCATTGTTCCATTTTTGCAATTTCTCTCTATTGGTTTTGAAGCTCCGCATTTTCAGGTTTTTGGAAGGGAAATCTTGACCAACTCGTCATTTAAGCATTTTTCCCATAGGTATGGTTCTTTTCTCTCCATCCATGATGTATTCTTTGTTTTATGAACGAAATGGTGGCTCAGTGATGTTTCGATTCTATGTGTTATTGAGATTTTCGACTGTGTGTGAATGTGGTGTTATGGCTCTCTGTGATGATTGTAAAATGTTGGAAACTGTAAGAAAATAAATGGGTATTATTAAGGTTGTGCATTGGTTATTTACAGGTCATATTGGTTTTTATTGACTATTATATGTGGAATAATGGAGATAGTGGTGCCATGAATCTCTATGTTTTATGGTTGAAGGGTTTTATCACTAGTTGTATTTTAGTGGCTGTCAACTCTCAATCGTTATCGTAGTCTTTATCTAGTTACAGAGTGAATATAGAATGTTGGTGTGCTTCTTTTACCTAACCCTAAATTGTTGTTAATATCTCGTTCCTAACTGTCTTTTCGTTGAAATATTCTCAAAAGTCCAATCTTGGTTGCTCGAATATTAATACAGGCATGTGTGTTTCATGGATATCATATGCGAAGGACTTCCAGACACCACTCCTATCATTCCCTCCATAATGATGACTGTATGTGGCCTCACTGCCAATTGTTTTTGAAAGTTGTTTGGTTTTTCGGGTGTTGGAAAGAGACATTATATCTCTATGTTTTTTCGAGTACCCGCAATTGTTAAGTTAACCCTCGTCTCTTCTATGGAAGTGTTAGATGCACCTGTGTGCACTAGGTTATTTTACTTGAATTCCCTTTGTCTCTCCTCAGGCATTTGCTTAGGGTTATGTCATTGACTTGGAGTAATAAGTCGAAGGACTGTGTGGCTCACTGTTGTTTCATTTCAAAAATGTGTTTTGGCTTGTGGTCGTTAATCGTGGTAAAGTGGATATAAATCTTGGAAGACCGTCAAATCTCTGTGTTTTTATTTAAAAGAAAAAACAATCTTGTGTTGCCTCTCTGAATTTTATTTTTGGAAGAGTTGATCCAGACTCTGACTACCTCTGCTCTCCTCGGGTGGCTTCAGGTTTTTCAAGTGTCGGGTTATTAGTTTAATGATTGTGGAATTTTAAAGAGATATGCTCTCTCATTTATAAACTTATCCTTTTTAGTTGAATCTCTATGAGGTCCTTTTGTGATGAAGTTGTTTGAACAAATATAAGACGAAATGAACGGTTTCTTGCAGTCGAGAGCTGTCTTTCTATTCGTTATGGTCTCAATCATTGTGTTTAATTCAACATTATTTCGATTGCTTAAGAAGACACTTGTGTGAGTTTTATAGAGCCCAATCAGGGTTCTTGCAAGGAAAAAAATGATTTATTTATGTTAATCGAGTTATGTTCACTTCATATGTGATTGGTTATATTGGAAACATCGCACATACTATCAATTTTTTTTTAAAGAAGTTATATATGTCGATACACAGAGATCAAGATCAAGGTTTATGTTTGAGTTGACTATTATTATCAATTCAATATTTTGTTGATTGATATGATTAAATTCATCTGTATGATTGGGCATGCTTTTAAGTCCGTCCATGTTTTTTTTGAAAAGACACTTGTGTACATTTAAATCGGGCCAAATTGTTGATTGAAAAACAATGATTATTGATGGTTATCATGGTGCATGATTGATTATCAGGGATAAATGTTGAGCATGTTGTTGTGCATGTTTTGTTTATCTTAAAAGGAAGAGATCAACGTTATGATATACATCACTATTGAGTGGGAAATGTTTTCATAAGTTATAAATGCACAAACTGGTATAGATAAAATAATTCTAGGAAATTTAATAATTATTGAGACAACAAATATTTTTGATGAAATTGAGGAACAATGAATGTTTTGGTCTTGAATTGGATGCTTTCTGGATTACTTTTGAAACATAGTTATGATTGTTGATTTATTTAATTTATTTTAAGAACAATATCCATCTGATTCCCTTTCATTTTCTCACTTTTTCGCTCATTACAAATCCCCTCACGATCCCAGATTCACTTTGCACGCCATATTCTTAAAATTAAATTAAAACTCTATATTATAGTGATTAAGAAAAAAAAATAGAGATGGATCACAACTTATATGATTTGGTTATTGTTTCACAATCGATTGTTTAATGATTTTTTGAGCAGTAATCATGTTCTTACTCCCTTTCATTTTCTCACTTTTTCGTTCAATATAATCCTCTCAGACATCCCAAAACCCTTATTCACCCCTGTTAGGTAGATAGAGAGGCAGTAGTGGGGGCCCAGAGGGCCCATAGTGATAATAGTGGAGGCCATTCAATGTAAGGTGGACTAGGTCCACTATGTTAGTTAGATATAATAAATGGGTAGTTAGATATAATAAATGTAAGATGACTTCTTAGAAGGTTCTACTTCTGGAATATTCCTCCTCTAGAGTGTTCTTAGGTGATGGTAGCACTATATAAAAGGGTTCAAACAATGTAATGGGACATGATGAAAATTATTTTATTTGGAGTAGTAGATCAATAAAAGGATTCCCCCTCAAAGAGGCAAGTGAACAGGAGATGATCCCTTCCATAATAGGATCCATTGTATGGTGTTTCCCTACCCTAAGGGTTTGATAGTAATAAAAGAGATTTTGTATATTATTCTTCTATATTTCTCTGTGGATCTAGTGTCTATTCACTATTTGTGTTTATTATATTTTTAAATCTATTTAGGTATTTAAAAATTGGTATCAGAGCACTTTCCTTGGCCAAAGAAGGGAAACCATTTTTTTCTCTTTTTGTAGAAAGTTTATAGGTAAGAAAAAGAGGGTGGCGCACTTCAGGTTCATATCTAAAGCTTTACGAGATGAATTTGGAAAAAAAAAATTGGGTATTTGAATTCCTCTCAGAAAAATGTCCAATTTAAAAAAAAAATCAGTCGAAACGGAGTCTAGGAAGTGAAGTTATGAGCATTTTAAAATCAGCAGTTTTTTAGGGTTTTTCCAAAAAAAGCCATGATTTTCTACCATAATTTATTGTTCTATTTTTTGGCATTTTTCGTGACGATAGAGGGACTGCAGAGTTTGTAAATTTTCATAGGGTTCTTATATGTCTATTTCCTCTCAAACCCTCAAACAAAATCTACAAATTACTGAAGCATTCAAATCTCAATTGTATGACACATTGAATGATAGATTGGATGAATTTATAGATGGCCTCACAGACGACCTCAATTATAGTTTTTGTAGTATTAAAGATTCATTGGATAGCATGCAGGAGATATTTCTTATGGAAGACATTAGAGATTAATATAATCGATAAATATATGCTTGGTATGATTTTGAGACCGATTGCGATGATTACTATATGAATAGTTGTCACTTCTAAGATGACAACCACTTCCATAGTTTATTGATAACTCTACTCCACCTTCTGTAGAGAACATCAATGTCTCACATGATGATCTAGTTATGATTACCAACATCCATCCTACATTTTCTACAATGGTATTGTTCCTTCCAGGATTCATCTTTGACCCTTTCCCACTATGTAGATGGATATTCTTATTTGGATCCACATGATAGGTGTCAGTATTGGGAGCATCATTTTCAGTTTGTTATTGGGTGTCGATATCTTCTGTGTGGAGTTCACATGAGAACTTGGACATGGGACCCTGGTTTAGAATGGCGGTCGCACTACTTTAGCATGGTGGCTTTCCTTTCTACATGGGACCTTGGTTCTTCAGTCTTCTTTAACATTATGGTCCACAATTATCCATGGGACCCTGGTATATGGTTGTACATCAAGCGTTGAGGACAACGCTTTCATAAGGGGGATGAAATGTTAGGTAGCTAGAGAGGTAGTAATGGGGGCACAGAGGGCCCATAGTGATAATAGTGGAGTCCATTCAATGTAAGGTGGACTAGGTCCACTATTAAATAATGCCCACTATGGTATTTGGATATAATAAATGTAAGAGGACTTCTTAGAAGGTTCTACTTCTAAAAGATTCCTCCTCTAGAATGTTCTTAGGTGATGGTAGCACTATATAAAAGGGTTCAAGCAATGTAATGGGACATGATGAGAATTATTGTATTTGGAGCAGTAGCTCAATAGGAGGATGCCCCCTCGAAGAGGCAAGTGAACAAGAGAGGATCCTTTCCATAATAAGATCCATTGTATGGTGTTTCCCTACCCTAAGGGTTTGATAGTATTAAAAGAGATTTTGCATATTATTTTTCTATACTGCTCTGTGGATATACTATGTATTCAATATTTGTGTTGATTATATTTTTATATCTATTTAGGTACTTAAAAACCCCCTTCTCATTGACAATTATTAAATGATTTTTATGGATTGGATTTCATGGGTCTAATGTGATTGTTGAGCCAAACTTTGTTTCATATTAAGAGATTGTCATGTATGGTTTGTTTAAGAAGCTAGTTGCTAATAATCATTGCATACAAGATGAGCTTCTTCAGAAGAGGAAGTCATGGCCGAAATAACAGGGGCAGAGGAAATTGGAATAGAGGGCCTAGAAGGCCCAGATTCTCAATACATTTCGATGCAAATCCTCAAGAGTTAAACCAACTCTTCCAAGATGGATTTTTCAATTGGATTAGACAAGGGGTAGTCCAACCTATACTGGAGAGGCCTCCTTTCCATCCCCAACATGTCCCTGGTATCCATGTACCCCCTCATGTTTCGTTGCAACCTGAAGTTCCTGAGAATGAAAAATGGCAAAAGATTGTTCACTCAACAGTCTTCCAACCTCGTGGCTGGCCAAATTTGTCTCTACCTTCTCCTCCTCCACCTGTTAACCCAAATGTCCAGATTTTCCCTACACACTCACCTGTACAGTCCTCCCACACAAGAAAAAGACTCAAAACCTAAGCCCACCACACGCATCACAAAGGAAAAGTGGATGTTGCCCCCTCCTCTCCCTTAAGTGATTCATCCAAATCTGTTTCATCCCACATGCACTTGAAATATGATTTTTCTCATGTCATAAATGAGATCAAGCCTCAAGGCTCTACACAGCCTAAGGCTAATTCAGGAAATTAAAAAGGGGATAAAAGCAAGAAAGGGAAAATTTCATCTCAAAGTGGCAAATACGGTTTTTTATTTTACTTTATTATTGTTTATTGAGGACAATGGACTGCTAAAGGTTTTAGACAACATATTATTTTTGGATATTTTGGATATTATATGTTTGGATATGATTCAAAATATCATTGAGTTTTAATTTTCAAATTATGGAAATAATAATGGGAGCCACAATGAGGGATGTGTTTGATTGATTGATTAGTTATGTTTAATTTTGTTAAAAAATTAAAGGGAGTCATAAGGGGTGCCACCTACTAGTTATTATTTATTAAAAGACCCTTATTATTATTATATTAATTCTTCCCTTAACTAAAAGTTAGTTGAGTTTTAGTTAACTTAACTAAATGAAGTGGTTGAACTACTTCAACTAAATTGGAATGCATAAAAACAAAAGGAGAAGGAAGAACAAGAGAAGAATAGAAGGAGAAAGGATACTAAGGTTTGGTCTTGATTTTTATTGAGATAGATCAGTTTTCATTCATTTTTCAATTCATTAAAATCATAATTCTCTTTTATGACAACATGTTCCTATTGTAGACAACAAGATTCAAAGCTAAGTTACATCATTCAAACACTTGTTTTCAGAGGTGTTGATCTATCTTTGATATTCTGTGTAGACTTCTATGTTTATGAATTAATTTTCATGACTGATAAAGGATATTGTGAATAGTCAAGCAGACAGTAGTCTGTGGCAAGCTGATCCAGATTTTAAAGTTCATTTTTTACTTCTTGTCAGAGTCCTTTTATATGGTTTTCATCGTGGATATCTAAGTTTGACTTTGGTCCAAAATCCCTCAAGGATTTTTGTAAAGAGAACGATTCTTTTGATTTCTTGGAATGAAATAAGCTATTTCTATTATGTCTCATCTTTGTTAATATGTGACTTGGTATTTTTTCTTTTGTCTCCACATTTACTTTTTGCATATGTTATATTCAGAAAAATGTATAAAAATGTTGTATTTTTGGAACAATATTTTATTCAAAAAATCAACCTAACCCCTGGTAATTAATACTTGCGGATTGGGAAACACTTTTTGAGGCTATAAACATAGGGTAACATTCTCAACTATCTTTCCTTAGCCAAGAAAGATCTGAAAATGCTTGAGTAAGATAATTTCATACCTTTTCCTCAACAACTATTTGGAAACCATATTGGGGACATCTTCCATATCTCTCTAGTTGATTTTATGCTTTCTTTTCATTGAATATATTTATATTTCTAATATCTTTCCTTTGACTATTTCAATTCTTCATGAATGTACCTGTTGCAAGGTAGCCCAATATTGAGCCTGGTCCTAAATATCATAACATCATTTCTTTAACTTTGTTTAATACCATCTTAGAGATCACCAATACCTGGGTTGAGCTTGAAAGATCATGGGAAATGATTGAACAAGACATAAGTACCTGAGAATGTTGGGAAGCTAGGCAAAGACAACCTAGGAATCAGCCATAGCTTTCTTTTTCCTACAATTTTGATCTTTTTTTCATGTCCTTAAACCCTCGCATCTCAGGCAGAAGAAGAGGTTTATCACTGAAAATTAATCCTATTGCTGAAATAGGAAGAAGAAACGTTGTTTTTTCAACCCAACAAATTACTCTAAGGAGAACTTTGTCTGATTCGGCCAGTCCATCTTCTCTCCCTTAGCTATTATTCACAAGATGGAATCTAGTGGTGGCTCTAGTGGCACTGGAGGTGCTTCTTCATTGCAACCTTCAGCCTCGTCAGTGATTGGTAGCTATATAGTCACCAAGTCTCTGTCCAATCTACTACCAACCCCACCAAAGTCATTAAAAAGTATGGGCTTTTTCATTTCGAAGAAGATGCTACAACCACTCCATGGAACGTTTCCTACTCTCTTAACCTAGCACCTGCTACTCGTCCACTTCCTAAATTCAAAGAGAATATCCCTAGATTTTTAGGGAATAACACAGTCACTACGAATGAACACTTGGTGGCATTTTCTAATTCCTGTCACAACATAGGAGCAAATGACAATGACACTTGTATGCTCTTATTTGTGAATTCTCTTGAAGGGAAGGTTGCAGCCGATTTCTTTGACCTTCCTCCTAATATTTTGTCTACTTTGGAGGATTTAGTCTATTGGTTCAAATATACCTATGGGAAATCAAAAATCCCAGCCAAGCATTTATGAGAGTACAATAACATCGCTTATAAGGATGGTGAGACTATCAAGTCCTTCAACTTGCATTTCACCAAATTATACAACCAAATTCCTAAACTCATTTTCCCTCATAACCGAGCCGCTTTTATGCATTATTATAATGCATTACCTTCCCTCTACCATCATAGGATTGAGGAAAAACCCATTCATAATCTTGGTTCTTCTCTGCATACTTGTTTAGAGTATGAGGAACAGCTTGAAAAAACATGTCTTCCTAAGGGAGACTCAATTAAATAGATAGACATGTCCTCCCTCTTACAACATGTACAAGACATGAATAGTCGAATGATAGCGTATGATCGGAAATGAAATGTACCCTCTCTTACTCTTGGGGCTTCATCTTCTTTTGCACGCCCCTTTAGAAATCCTAATGAAAACAATTTTCAACCTAAGGCTATCATGCCTCGTACTTGGTGTAAATTTTTCAAGGAACACCATGAGGAAACTACATGTGAAGTAAACCTTGTACGTAAGATATACTCTCATAGCAACAAGTTAATGAAATGTTATACCCAAAATATTTGGGCACTTATCTTGAACTTACTATCTTTCAACATCGCTCATGTTAAAAGGCAATTGAACTCAATGGCTGAAAAGATAGTTTTTTTTGCAGCCTCTCCTACTCGACAACTTCTTCCACAAAGACCTGATTGTACCTTTCAATATTTGTATCGTCCCCACATACCTAACAATATAGAGTCATGGCAGGTCTTCCCTAGTTATGAGAGCACCTGTTCTTTCATCCAAAATTGTAAATGTGTTGAACCTGCATAGAATAGATCTAGATAAACAATAATACACACATTTTCATAGATAATTGGAGAAGGAAGAAGAATGAGAGAAATAATTGAAGAATTCTCATTAACTGTTGTGAATAATGAATAAGTTACACATGATATACTCTGTATAAATCAATGAGTTCAACTTGAGGTGAACCAAGTTGCCATATTTGTGGTCTAGAGTGATCTGGACACACACCAATAGTTACGGGAGTGAACTGCCACCTATTCTAGTCTCTCAGGAAGTTACGAGAGTGAATTGCCACCTAGTTGAGTTAACTAGTCAACTAGTCTTCAGTTAATTGACTGAACATAGAGTAGTGAGGAGTTAACTCAGGGAATCAAGGCTAATGCACCACTCTGGTGATGATACCAAGGCAAGGTCTAATTAGCATGGTGATGATCCCAATGCAACATCTAAATTCAACTCAACTGGTCAAACTGAAGTGTCAATTGAAAGAGAATATTCTCCAGGTGGAATATTCTCCCCTAAAATATAGGAGTCTGGATAATGACTAATTATGACTAATAAACAAATAAAAGCCTTAGGAAAAATAAATCCTACGTGTGTGTGAAGTAACTCTAACACCCCCCCGAACATCACTATGGTGAAAATAAAGATTGGGTCCCGACAATGAGGCCATGTTAGGTACCCAAGTACAAAAGATACACCGAAAATAAAGTGAGGAAACAGGGAAAACCTCATGGGAAAACCACCCCCTCAAGGTACAATGTATGTAAAAAGAAGAAGTACAGTTTCTAGGAAACTATGTCCTTCACTCCAAGACGACCTCGCAGAGAATGGAATTTCTTCTTAGTGAAGGTCTTAGTGAAAATGTCTACCATCTATTCTGCTGAAGGACATAACTGTAATTCGATAATCCCCTCGTGTATTAAGTCCTGAATGTAGTGCATGTGGATATCGATGTGCTTCATCCGCTGCCTCTGAACTAGATCTTTGCATAACTTTAGAGTGCTCTGGTTGTCACACCAGATGACGATAGATCGATGAAATTGGATGCCCAACTCAGTGAGAAAATGTTGTAGCCACATAGCTTGAATGGTTATGTTAACTACCCCTCTGTACTCTACCTCGACTGAAGATAGAGCAATGGTAGCTTGCTTCTTGCTCGACCAACAAATAGGCCTGGAACCAAGACTAAATGAGTAACCATATGTGGACTTGAGATCAATGCTATCGCCAACCCAGTTGGAATTAGTAAAACCAATGAGATCTAATGTAGAGTTTGTTGCATAATGAATCCCAAAGGTGATGGTGCCCTATACGTATCGAAGGATACACTTTGTAGCTTTCCAATGTAGCTCATGCGGCTCTTGCATGAACTTGGAAACTGCGCCAACTGCATATGAGAGGTTTGGTATGGAGTGTGTGAGATACAACAAGCTCCCCACTAGCTGTCTGTACAATATGCTATTAACCAATGGAGTCTCCCCGCCATCCTCAAGTTTGACTCCTGATAGGAAAGGAGTCAGAGTAGACTTACAGTCTGTCATGTGAAATCTCTCAAGGAAATCTCGTGCATACTTGGCTTGAGACAGTTTGATGCTTGATGCATCCTGATTGATCTCAAGTCCAAGGAATAAGTGTAGTGAACCCATGTCCGTCATCAAAAACCTGTCATGAAGAATCCTCTTGACTACAGCAATCGCTGAAGTCGAGCAACCGGTGATCAACAAATCATCGACATACAAAACTAAAAGTAGAAGTGAATCAACCATCCTGAGCATGTATACATTCGAGTCTGATTTACAACGCACAAAGTTTTGTGAAAACAAGTATGAGTCCATCTTGGCATACCAGGCCCTCAGAGCCTGCTTGAGGCCATAAAGTGACTTCTCCAGTCAACAGACCAAAGATGAGTCATACATAAATCCCTGGGGTTGTTCCATGTAGATCTCCTCAGAGAGATCATCGTGAAGAAATGCATTCTTCACATCCATCTGATGGACTTCCCATCCCTTGGTTGCTGCAATGGTAAGTGCCAATCATATGGAATCCATCTTCACTACTTGAGAAAAGGTCTCATCATAGTCAATACCATGAACCTGCTGGAAGCCTTTGGCGACAAGCCTGCCTTTGTATATGTTGATCTGTCCATCTGTTGCGCTCTTGGTCCTATAGACCCATATGCATCGGACAAGTTTCCTCCCAGAAGGAAGGGGAACCAGATCCCAAGTCTGGTTCTCGAGGAGGGAGTTGTAATCCTCCTACATGATGGATTCCCAAAAGGGATTTCTAGTAGCCTCACCATAAGACTGTGGATCTGAAGACTAAACCAAGAAAATATGCCTGGAAGGCAATGGTTCAGTGGAAGTGAGTGCAATAAGAGGCTCCTCGAAATCAGATCGAGTCCTCCTAGTATCGGTTGGATCACCTACGAGATCCACTGCATCCTAAAGAGTAGTCTGTGCCCACTTGGGCCTCTTCTCTAGCTCTGCAACTACATCTGGATGCTCTGACTCTGCATCTGACTGTACTGACTCTAAATCTGAATCTGAATCCTCTGAGTCCTTTGAATCAGAACTCTCATCTGAAGAAGAGTCGACATGTGCATTTTCATCATCTCGGACATGTGGAAGAGTAAAGGTGTCTACATGTGGCTGATGAGGTACATGCAAGACACTTTCCTTGAATTGGACACTATGCTCAATGATGAGTCAGTCCGAAGAAAGATCAATTAACCGATATCCCTTCACACCGTCAGGGTATCCAACAAAAATGAAGCCATTGCTCTGTGGATCAAGTGACTTCCTCTTTTCAGAGGGAATCTTGGCCCATGCACGTGAACCAAAAATATGAAAGTGGGTCACTTCCGATTTGAGGCCACTCCAAGCCTCATAGAGGGTCTCATCCTTGACAGATCTATGGGGAGATCTGTTTTGGATGTATATTGCACAGTTAAGTGCTTCGTCCCATAGTCTCTGTGGTAGTGAATTTGCATGCAACATGCAAGATGCCATCTCCTCTAGAGATCGGTCTTTCCGCTCAGCAACTCTGTTTTGTTGCGGAGTGTAGGGAACTGTATGTTGCAACTAAATCCCTACCTCAGGGAAAAGATTGTGGATCTCATGATTCACATACTCTCCCCCATTATTAGTTTGGAGGACTTTGATCTTCTTTCTAGAATGTGTCTCAACCAAAGCTTTGAAATCTTTGAGGTGTTGAAAGACCTCGGATTTTTTCCTGAGAAAGTAGATCCATGTAAAACGCGAGAAATCATCAACAAAAATGAGAACAAACCTCACTTTACTGATCGATGGATGCGAAAAAGGACCCATGAGGTCACTATGGATCAGATCTAAAGGTGCGGAAGCTCGCTAAGACTTTCCCTTGTTGAATTTCTCTTGAGGGTATTTTCCGAGAACACATCCCTCACATACTCCCTTGGAGAAATGGATGTCTGGTAGACCATCAACTAATTTTTTCTTGCTACGTTGTTGCATGTATCTGAAATTTAAATGTCCAAACCTTTCATGCCATATCCTACTACTTTCATCAGCATGAGTAAGCAATAAAGTAGAATCAGGTTCAATGAATTCAGAAAATGTATACAATCTAGACTGATGATTTACCTCACTGGTAGAAACCCTGGAGTTGGTTTGCATTTCGTAGATGTTCAAGACATTTGGTGTGAATACGAATCTCTTTTCGGTTCCAGAATCCATCCTCTGATACATGGAGAGAAGGTTGAAAAAAATCTTGGGAACATGCAACACATTCTCGAATATTCCATTGGTGAGTTCAATCCTTCCTTTGCCGGTGATTTCGACAGAAAAATTGTTCCCCATCAGAATAGGAGGACCTTTGCATGCATCCAAAGAAGAATATACTGCTTCTGAGGCAGCCATGTAATGTGATTCCCCTGAATCTATGATCCAAGCATCGAGATAGGAGTTAATGGCAATCAAGGCATGGCTAGAATTGCCTTTCTTGGAATTCGGATCTTCTGGCTTCTTGTTCTTTGCACCCTCGGGGATGCGATCTTCAAGGTTGTTTTGCTGAAGTATCTAAGACATCAGATCTATTTGTTTTTTCATGCATGCAGATTCTGAATGGAATCCTTTGTGACAGAATGTGCATTTCTCTCATTTTCTTCCCTTTTCTCCTTTGGATCTAAAGGCATTGGCGAAGGGTTTTGTGTACCCTTCCTTCTTCATATGTGCATGATCTTTCCTCTTATATTTATATTTATATTTCTAATATTTTTTGCTTCCATCATGCACAGTGAGTGCATGTGCCCTTGGGCCTTTGATTGTGCCCATGTTGATGAGCTTGGTTTGCTCTTGTGTCAGGGATTCGATAAAGTCCTCAAGAGAAGGCATCTTCCAGGTGGCTCCAGAGGAAAATCTGAAAGTATGGAATGTAAATACAAATACTGAAAATCCAGGACCAAGCTAGGAGAGAATGGTGAGAACCATTTGTTTCTACTCCTTTGATTTATCCACCCCGCAAGCTTTGAGTTGAGACAGTAAATCCTTGAATTTTGTAAAAAAATCTTGGATATTCTCAAAGATTTTTGGATCCAATGTGAGAAGCTCCACCTCAATAATGTGTCCCCTCATCTCATCATGTTTTCCAAAGAGCCCTTCCAAGATGGTCCAGGCTTCATTGGGATTCTTACAAGAAGATATATGAAAAATGAGATCGGGAGAAATAAGACTGCAAATTGTTTCAAGTGCCTCATCCATGCGATTTAAGTACTTGGATTTTTCTATGGTTGATGTCAGCTTTGTATCTGTATTCATGGTTAACCTATACAACCCTCTGGATCGAATATGTATGGCTATTTTCTCCTTCCATGAAAAATAGTTGTAAGGTGTAAGAATGAATTCTTTTTGGAATTCCATCTTTCCGTTGTCTTCAATCTTTTGTACTTGCAAAACATTTTGGTGTAGATTTTTCTTAGTAGTATGTCGGCTCTGATACCATGTAAATGTGTTGAACCTACACATAATATATATAGCTAAATAATAATACACACATTTGTAGAGTTAATTGGAGAAGGAAGAAGAAGAAGAGAAAGAATGGAAGAATTCTCATTAACCGTTGTGAATAATGAATAATTTACACACGATATACTTTGTATAACTCAATGAGTTCGACTTGAGGTGAACCAAGTCACCATAGTGGTGGTCTAGAGTGATCTGGACATGCACTAGCAGTTATGGGAGTGAACTGCCACCTATTCTAGTCTCTTAGGCAGTTATGAGAGTGAACTGCCACCCAATTGAGTTAACTAGTCAACTAGTCTTCTGTTAATTGACTGAACATAGAGTAGTGAGGAGTTAGCTCAAGGAATCAAGGCTAATGCGCCACTCTCGTTATGATACCAAGGCAAGGTCGAATTAGCATGGTGATGATCCCAATGTTGCATAGTGATGATCCCAATGCAACATCAAAGCTCAACTCAACTAGTCAAACTGAAGTGTCAACTGAAAGAGAATATTCTCGAGGTGGAATATTCTCCCCTAAAATATAGGATGCTAGATAATGACTAATTATGACTAATAAACAAATAAAAACATGAGGAAAAATAAATCCTAGGTGTGTGTGAAGTAACTCCAACAAAAATGAACCTTATAAGCCTAAGGAAATTATATCAATGGGAGACAACAAAATTCCTAAAGTATTGACTCCTCTAGAAAGTTCATCTCATCAAGTGATGTAGGAAACAAAAAAAAATATAAAGAAGAGGAATCAAAAAGGAAAGTGGATGAAACCATTTCCTTGAACATTGGAACACTCGAGTCTCCAAAGAATGTTAAAATAGGTACTCAATGTTCTTATGAAGAAAAATTGAAATTCGCTAAGCTGCTTGGTGAATTTCAAGATGTTTTTCCTTGGTATTATGAGGATATTCATGGTTTTGATCCTGTTGTTATACAACATGCCATTCCTATCAAGGAGGGCATAAAACCAGTTAGGAAAAAAAAAAGACCCATTAACCCTGCACTAGAAGAAACTATCGAAAGGAGTTGGAAAAACTCTTGAAAGTTGGGATCATTTTCCCAGTTAAGTATTCTGAGTGGGTTTCCAATTCGGTTCCCATTCGAAAAAAAACTAGTCATATCAGTTTATGTGTATATTTTCACGCATTGAAAATATCACTTTCCACTTCCTAATATGGGAATGATTTTGCAGCAAGTTGTAGGGTCGCAAATGATGTCCTTACTTGACGATTTTTCTGGTTACAAGCAAATCAAGGTAAAGAGGACATATAAATATAAAACCACTTTTATTACTCATAGGGGAACTTTTGCTTATGAACATATGCCTTTTGGATTATCTAATGCAAGTGCCAATTTTCAAAGAGTTATGTAAATAGATTTTGACGATTTGGTCAGTAAAAATATTCATATTTATCTTCATGACTTAACTATGTATTCTAAAAATCGATCAAATCATTTTTTTCATCTTAAAAGAGTTCTCATGTGATGTAGGAAATTTGTCATTTGTCTAAATCCTTGTAAGTCTATTTTTGGCATTACCAAGGGAAAGATCCTTGGACACATTGTCTCTGATTTAGGCATAAGCATTGATCCTGAAAGGATTGATGCTATCCTAAATCTTCCTGCTCCTACTTCCAAGAAGGAGGTTCAAGATTTTATGGGTGTTATTAACTTTGTCAGTAGGTTTGTTCCTGATTTTTCTGTAATGGTAAAACCAATTCATAATCTGCTTGAGAAAGATCATTCCTTTTCTTGGACATATGATGTTGAAAATGCTTTTGTAGGAATCAAGAAAGCAATCAGTTCCGCATCGGTTCTGACGACATTGGATTTTGAGAAAGAATTTATGATATATATTAATGCCACAGAGGAAGAAGTTTATGTTATCGTCATGCAATGTGATGACCAAGGTAATGAAAAACCAGTGGCTTACATGAGTCAAATCTTGTTTGATGATGAGTTTAAATATTCTTTTATTGAAAAGCATGCTTTCGCTCTTGTTAAATTTGTTGAAAAATTTCGCCACTTCATCTTAGGTAAGCACACGCTAGTAAAAGTCCTTTTACCCACTGTCAAGTTTTTTCTCTCACAGAATTATCTTTCATAGAAGCTTGCACATTAGCTTTCCAATATCCAGGAGCATGATTTAACTATCGTGACTTCTAACACCATCAAGGGACATGACTTACCCTTCACTTAGCTCAACATGCTAAAACTAGTGAAGACATTGATGAACATGATATCTCTCTATTAGCACGGTTCTACATTGACAATCAAATCCTTCCTGTGTCTGAACATCCTTGGTATAAATATTTGATTTACTACTTGCAAAATGAAAGATGTCCAGATAACTTAGACACTCATCAAAGAAGAAGGCTCTCCATCGAATCTGCTAGATACGTCATTGTAGGAGACTTCTTGTTTAGAAGATCTGTCGATGGTATGTTACTTCGTTGTGTGAACAATGAAGAAGCACATAAATTGTTGCAAGAGACTCATGGTTCTTCGAATTATGTTATTAATGTAGGAGGTCACTTTTCTGCTAAAACCATTGCTTTTAATATTATCAGGAAAGGGTACTATTGGCCTTCAATCTTTCTCAATTCTTATGTTTTTTCAAGATCTTGTGACAAGTGCCAGAAATTTGTTGGGAAAGAACATCTTTCTGCTATGCCCTTACAACTTGTCCTCCCAGACTTTCATTTTTTTAAATGGGGTTTGAACTTTATTGGTCCTATTAATCCTCTGTCTTCAGCAAGACAAGTCTTTATCTTGACAACCACAGACTATTTTAAGAAATGGACTGAAGTTGTTCCGCTTAAGCATTCGCAGGATGAGGATGTGATTTATTTCCTTGAAAATAATATTTTTTCTAGATTTGGTCTTCCTTTGGAAATTATTATAGACAATGGTCCCGCTTTTATTTTTTCTAAGCTGACACAATTTTTAGCTAAATTGGGGGTTAAACATTTTACCTCATCAACGTATTATCCCCAAGGTAATGGGCAGGCCGAGTCTACCAATAAGAATCTGGTAAGAATGATCAAAAGTCTCATTGAAGACCAGCCTTGTCAATGGCACACTCTCCTCACTTACGCCCTTTGGGAATATCACACTACCACCAAGGTGAGAACTGGTTGCACTCCTTTCCAGCGTGTTTATGGTCAAGAATCCATTCTACCTACTGATATGGAACTTTCCTCCTTAAGGTTAATGCTACAGGTCGAAGAATTAAATTCTTCTGATGTTTCTCAAAGAATGAATGCACTTTTGGCTTTAGAGGAGCAAATAATGTTTTCCTTGGATAATATAAAGAGAAGACAACAAACTGTTAAAACATATTTCAACAAAAGTGTCAAAGTTGTCAAATTTAAAGTCAATGAGAAGGTATTGTTATGGGATTCAATTCATGCTGATAGAGGAAGGAATTCAAAGTTTCAAAAATTATGATTGGGTCCTTTTAAGATCGTTTTTGTCCTGGGCGCAAATTCTTACATTCTAAATGACTTACAAGAGAGATTGTTTTCCTACGGCACTAATGGTTCCCACTTAAAACATTACGTGGAACCAACTTGAAAAGTCTAATGTTGTATGGACTGTTTTCTGTATTATAATAGTTTTTCATTTCTGTTTTTACATTTATGTCATTTCATTTCTTCTTATTTCAATTATGTTGTTTCATTTCTACTAGGACATTTCTTGTTTTTTGTTTCTTTTGACTTCTTTTCTTGTCAAAATAAAATGTAAGATCAATTTTCCCACAACGAAACTTATGCAAAGTATTGTTAATCAATAAAAATCGAGTTACATAGCTGTCATGATGTTTCCCTTGAAAGAATCATTGAAATTGTTATCTGCTTCAACTGTTGTTTTATAAGATAGTTGGTTTTATCCCTTTTCTTCTTTTCTTTTCTTCATCCATTTCAAGATTTAAAAGAGTAGTTAAGAAAAAAAAAATCCTGGAAGTCAAGAACATTTTTTTAGTTGAATGATTATGCTTACAAGGATAAACCCCCTCATACTTAACACTTTCCATGAGTTATTCCCAAATTCTCGGTTATTATTCCCTTAAATCTGCTCACTTCCCCCTATTGCATAATCATTTTGATTTATATATTCTTGATATATGTTACTTGTTCTTTGAAACCAAACATTCTAAGTTCTTAATCTGTTGGAAACATGTTTCCTTGTGGAGTCGCCAGTTTGTTGACGATTAAAATTGTAACAATGAATTTTGCTCACAAAGTATTGATAAAGCGCTATTATTTAACTATGTTAATAATATAATACTAGTAGGTGGGACCCCCTTGTATAATAGAGGCGTAATGATAGACATATTACACATGTTTTGTTGTTGTTACGAGGTTTCCTACACAGTCCTACATTTTTTATGATGTAGTCTTGGTTTCGTCTAGCGTGATAATAAGTGGATAATGCTTTATTGTGGAATGTTTTTGGTAATCACTTGCGACACGGAACAATTTTTATGGGTATGAGGAGCATGTTGTTTAAAGTTTCTATGTTATAACCTTGTTACTAATTCTTATGTTGATTACTTATCCACATATATCCAAGGGATAATTTAATGGTAGCATGATAAAAAAAAAAAAAAAAACTATGAAAATGTTCTAAAGTTATAGCAAAAGGAAAGAAACTATGTAAAAAAATTACATGCAAATTTTGAATAAAATAACTAAGGGATACAAGTGTTAGTCCTAACTATTATACTATGGTTTGGTTAATGGACTATGTGAATTTCATTAAATTCGAATGGAGGCGCATATAACAATGTTGATATGGATTATTGTGTGGAGTTATGGCAAACGTTAACATATGAAATATGTTGGGTGGCGCACTATGCAATAGATATGGCCTCAGATCTTACGATGGTTTGGAATTGATTATGCAGTGGTTATATGGCTTGATTATTGGTGGATGTTATGATTATTGTGTTTTCTCGTACTTCTAATTGAATGGGTCCAGGTGATGGAAGCGACATGCATTTACTGCACATCACTCCAAACCTTCCCTATCTCCTGTCACCTTAGCATTGTTCCATTGTTTCAATTTATCTCTATTGGTTGTGAAGCTTCGTGTTTTTAGGTTTTTGGAAGGGAAAGATTGGACAATTCATCATTTAATAATTTTTCCCACAGGTATGGTTCTTTTCTCTCCATGCATGATGTATTCTTTGTTTTATGAACCAAATTGTGGCTTAGTGATGCTTGGATTTTGTGTGCTCTTGAGATTTTTGACTGTGTAAATGTGGTGTTATGGCTCTCCGTGATGATTATAAAATGTTGGAAACTATAAGAAAATAAATGGGTATTATTAAGGTTGCGCATTGATTATTTACGGGTGAGCTTGGTTTTTATTGATTGTTCTCAGTGGAATAATGGAGATAGTGGTGCCATGAATCTCTATGTTTTATGGTTGAAGGGTTTTATCACCGGTTGTATTTTAGTGGTTGTCAACTCTCGGTCATTGTCATAGTATTTATCCAGTTACAAAGTGACTGTAGACTTTTGGTGTGCTTCTTTTACCTAACCCCGAACTGTTGTTAATAGATCGTTCCTGACTATCGTTTCACTGAAAGCTTGCCAAAATTCCAGTCTTAGTCACCCGAATATTAATACAGTCCTATGTGTTTAATGGATATTATATGCGAAGGGCTTCCACACACCACTCCTATCATTCCCTCTATAATGATGACTTTATGTGTCCTCACTATCAATTGTTTTCAAAATTTGTTCGGCTTTTCAAGTGTTGGAAAGAGACGTTATATCTCTGTGTTTTTTCGAGTACCCGCAATTGTTAAGTTAATCCTCGTCTCTTCTCTGCAAGTGTTAAAAACACCTGTGTGCATTGGTTATTTTACTCGAATTTCCTTTGTCTCTCCTTAGGCATTCACTTAGGGTTATGTCAAGGGCTGTAACGACCCCCCTTCGTTACGTCTACGAATAGCGAAGTACAATAGGAAAATTTTTCTTTTTCTTTTCTTTTTAACAAATAAGATATTAACAACATCACCCAATGCACTAAGGTGACACATGATCAAATATAAACAACTCT
>WSFP011431121.1:0-21625 GCA_009831015.1 Picea engelmannii | reverse complement strand
GTGAGTAAAAAAAAGATGAAAAAATACAAGGGACAAATCCCGTATACAATCAAAATGACCTTTAATTACAAAATTAAGTCAAAAGGTTGACATGGCCAGTTTACATGAAAAATCCAATTTTACACAAAATTATCCAATAAAACCTTAATTTTATCTTTTTAAGGTGACGTCATGCCCCTCCTAGGGTGATGTTAGCCTCTCTGATGGAACACTAGCCCTCCAATTAAAACGTTGGGGCTCAAAACCCCTCAGGAACTGCCACATGTGCCAACCCAAACTGTCCTCAAGCTGGACACCTCAACTAGGTGACGTCAAGGCTCTGAATGATGACATTAAGGGCCTTCAAGGGCCAACATCATGGTGGGAGGGCAAGACCCCCCTAGGTCCAGGCTTGCCAAGCTATCTCTGGTGGAACATCCTCCTCTCTCTCTGGTGCAAGCCTTTGGTATATGTCTGCCCCTTGCTGGTGTCTCAACATCCATCTGGTGGGATTTTAGCCCTATGGAGGTCCCGGCTAATCGTGTCCCCATATGTACCTGTTCGTCGAGTGTGGCCCTGCAACAACAAGAAGTATGCCCTCCATGGGTTCATAAGTCACAGGGACCATAGCAATGCCAATCACATCTAATAATCAAGTTACCCAAACATGTGCATAAAACCCCCCTTTTCTCAGACGAGTGCTCAAAGACGTTATGCTATTCTACAACCCAGGTTTGGAGAGGGTCTCATGACGTCCTAATGGGCTAATTCTCCTTAAGTGTGGGGTGTCTCTGGGTGAAGACCAATCTAGGTCATGTAAGTGCATGAGATGGCATGAGGATGTTTGGGCGAGGGGTGCAGTGGGCTTGCCTGTAAGTGCCTCTGAAGAGGGTGAGCTGCACCTTGTTCTAGATGAAAATGTTTCCTAGCCCATTCAATGCCTTTTTATCTCTGTCTTATTGCTTTTTCTTTCAAGAGAATAGTTGGGGGACATTGCCCTAACTTGGTGACCAGTGGTGACAATGTTACCCACAAGCATTTCATGGAGATGAGAAGGTTGGCTTGTGATGAGACCCCCTTTCTCTTGGCTATGCTACCAAGCGCCACTACCCTGGCGTGGTGACCACCTAAATGGTAGTGTCATATCGCTACATGCCCATGGACCTAATGGGCTGGCTCGTGATGAGACCCCCTATCCTCCAACTAGGTCTTGAGTTTATTTATTTTATGGGTCCCTCCTTTTTCTTATTGAGAAGTCTTTTATTTCTTTCTTGGGGATCCCTATGCGAAGCATCTGAAGGTTTTCTTCTTTTGGCTTTTATCTTTTTTTCTAGCTACTTTTACCCTCTGGGCCTTTAGCCCCTTCTTCCGACAAGGTAAGGTACAACCCTTAACTAGCTTGACAAACCCAATGCTCGAACCAATGTAGGGGATAGATGAGTCGTAAGATGATGAAGAGTGATAAGTATAGTGGGAATGGATGATGGCCTTTCATGAACCTACCCAGTGGCAACTCTCTCCTAAGGGAACCAACTTGCTAGGGCCTCCTGTGATCCTCCCCAGGTATGGACAAGTCAAAAGGCATAAAGTCCAAGCACACGTCATAAAGCAAAAAAGAATTAAATGCACATATTCAAATGTTTTGAGAATCAGAGTGACACATACCACAATACCCGAACTCATTACCTCATGGAGCAAGACCCACTGCTGCTTCAGGACCAGGTCGACGGGATGGATGCTACTGTTGTTGACATGATAGAGGCGCCGAAGAAGAAGGATGGGCCCTCCAGGGCCATGATCAAGTCAATATGGCTCTCGGTACTCCATGTCTAGGACATGTGGGCCTTGAGACATAATCTCCTTAATTATCCCTAGGCTAGGGGATAACAGACCCATCAATGAATGTTTAACAATGTGGCGGTTTCTTGATCTTGAAGAAGGTATGACCTTGGTAGTGAGCTTGTCGCTCTGTTATTCTCAGCTAGGTTAGAAAGGATTAGTCTAGCTCCTCATGCCTTCATGGATACCTTGCTGTCAATGTGAAAAAAGTTGTCCTATGCTGGCTTGCAAGGCCTATCGTTTTGAATAAGGTAAGGAAGGGGCATCATTATGGCTACGTTACCCCTTTTTACACTAATTGTTGGATTTGAGATTTTGTAGGGTGCAAGGAGGAAGCAATGGTACAAGGTATTTTTAGGGGAGAATTTTCACCAATTGACTATTTTTTTGCCCTTTTTTCAAAAAAAAATTCATGAATTGGCCAATTTCACTTTAAATTTTTGCCTATTTTTTACATAAAATATGCTTATATTGATAAAAATCGCCAAAATTTACAAGTTTGAATAGGAAATTGTATTTTTTTCATTAAATATTTTCCTACATATCTATACGTATGATTTCTTTAGAATGAAATAATCGCCTAGAATATTAAAATAAATGTTAGTTTATAATGGTCAATTTGATATTAGACTTGGGCATTCATAAAGTGAATTCGACTTTAGGTTAGTTTATGCTTTTATGACTTATTTCACTTTATCGGTTTATCCCACATTCATAAAGTGCATTGACTCAACTTGATTGTAGCCCTATATAAGAAACCTTTCACTTTCTCCTTTAGTATACAATACCTATAACTCTTTCTAGTTATCTTGGTTTCTTTATGTGCTCAATTTTTGTAATATGTTATCAGAGCCTAGTGTTCTAGAAGTCGTATAAAGAGTCTCGGGCCTTTGAAAGACAAGGTTTCCACTCTTGCAACTTTAATAGTTTGGGTTGTGTGAGCGTGAAGACCTAGGGACTGCTGTCGGTAGAGATAGATCAAGGGATTGCAAGCGTAGCACATTGAAGAGCCAAAAGGGTTTCATTGAAAATAGGTATTGTTTCATTTTTTTTGAGCAAGGTCAATTGTTTATTTTTTAATTTTTAGCCACCATACAATGATTTTCCAGTCTTTGTTTTCAACCATCAATTTCAAAGGTCGTACAGTACAACAATGCAATCGTATAGAATCCATACGAAATTGTACAAAATTGCTCACAAAATTGCAAAACATTTTGAGTTACGGCCCATAATACCCTTTTTCTCAGTTTCCTTAACAATGTAGATGAACTGGAAGCAAATTGACGCTGTTTTAATCCTATATTGGTGCCCAGATTTGCAGATTTGGAAGTTTTAGCTGCTGATTTATTATTTTTCAATGGATCCAAGGAAAATTTAACTGTTTTTTGGTACTGGTTATTAGCAGATTGAGTGTTTTTGAGATATTTGAGGGCAGATCTATCTAGATCTGTGAAGTTTAAGCTATTGATACATAGATCAGAGTATTTTTGGGTTGATTTGAAGCAAATTGCTCACAAATGTGCGTGTTTTTCAGCGGTACGTGGATGCTATAACTGTTTAGCGCCAGTATACAAGTGTTTTTACTCTCATGTTGCAGTTTCAGGGAGAGAAGAACATGTATTTTGCATTTGTTTTTTTGATATTATTCCTCTTGACTAGACCTCTTTCTATTTGAATCTTGTCTGTAATTTGAAGCCAATGATTAACATTATGGAATAATCCTTGTCTTGCTCAAGCCTAACCCAGATTTGTCTTTTTATCACTATTGCGGTGATGAAGCTAGAGCCTTGATCCTTGTCCAGAACTTTGATCCTTACTAGGATATCTCTCATCGAGGAGCGAGTTACCGTGTATTACATTTTACCTGATGTTCGAAGCTCCCAAGCCTATTAGATCCACCTTTCCCATCGGCTTTTCCCCGAGCCTCTTCGGATTGATTTCTACTGTGTTCCTCTTTCGACCTTCCCTCTCCTCGAAAAACTAGCCCAAAATCCCATTGAGATTCTTAGTTGTAGGGAATTCTTGTGTCGTCACCCACCACTTGTCCATTATCTGTCGCAATTAATATAATGTATTGTGGTCTGGCGTAAGGACTTATTCCTTTCCCTGATCGTTTTTGCTATCTTTGCGATCTTAGTTGGTTTGCCCTCTGAGATGTTCAGCTTGACTAGATTGGCATGTGTCCTACGTCGGATTGGCATCGATATCCTCTTACCATTCATCACTCTTTGTAACGTTTATTTTTCCCACAACGTATCGTCTTCTTCCCCTTAGTCGCTGTAACATACCTGACCTCCTAACCTCTCATAGGTTAGCGAGGTGTCAAAATTTACCCTTCTTTTCTTTGATTCTTTTATGTAAAAAAATCTTATAGTTGGATTCCGCTCATCAAGAGATTTCAAACGGTTGTAACCATACTCAAATCTAAGCTCCAAATCAAAATTTATATCCTTATGAAGTTCCAAGGATTCATTCACCATTCCCACCTCACTTCTACGTGGCGTCCATATGGCTCCCTGTCACTTGTGCCATCTGACGTGGCACTAACATGGATGTTGGCGTGGCACCTGCCATCTGTCCAGTGGAGCCCACATTTAATATTGGATCCCTCTTCATCGTCAGAATTCATCCACTCCAAATACCATATGTCATTTTGACGATGATCCCTTTCCATCCAATCCTTCCCGACGACCAACCCTTTCCGACGACTAACCCTTTTTGACGACCAATTCTGATCAACCCTTTCAGACGATGAGACCTTTCCGACGACCCCTTCCGATCAACCCTTTCCGGAAAACAACCCTTTCCAACAACCAATTCTGATCAAACCTTTCTGACGACCCCTTTCGATAAGCCCTTTTCGACGACCAACCCTTTACGACGATCAATTTCTCTTGACCATGCATTTAAGAACAATTTTTTAAACAGACAGATCTTGAGCTGCAGGTGTCATAATTGAGCTCAGGATAGCTCGTTGGAAAGGTATTGATCCAGAGAATGCAGTGGAAGAGGAATTCAGAACATAAAAATAACATAAACCTCATAAATCACAGAGAACAACAAACCACGAATTTGAGGGGAAAATGGACTTTGAAAACTTCAGACGACCATATCCGGAACTACATGCAACGAAATTAGGCCTACAATAGCTTGACGAAAATCTAAATGAGATTAAAATGTGATAGTACAACAATAATTGATATATTGAAGGTTGAAGTTCTCAGAAAATGTAGAACACATAAGAGACCCAAATTTAATTGAAGAACAAACTATGCTATGTTCCAACATTCATATGTCTAGCTACAAAGAACAAAATAAAGCCTAGAATAGCTCGATGGAAAGATGAAACAGAGGAGGAGAAAATATTATCTTAATTAGTAGACAAACACCAAAAAAACAAAAAAAAAGAACATCACGAGGAACAAAAGACGACACCAATGGGCAAAGTTAATAATTTGTTTTTTATGAATATCATTTGTAGACTGCCTTAAGGAGAAAATAAGAACTCAAGAGTCTCTTCAGATTTTGTTTGTGAACTCCCGCATATTCATTTTTGAAAATGTAAAAGAAATTCGAAATGTAAGACGAGAAATGGAAGGAAAACAAAATGAACAATTACTAGAACTGAAGAGTCTCTCTCTTGTCTTATAAAAGAGAACTCGTAGGATGTAATAGGGACTTTTGCCCATTGTGTTGAATGTGAAGACTATTATTTCAGGATATATGAAGAGTAGACGGAATTTTTGAAGCCATAACAATTTGAAAATGCTTGTGGAACTATTTTACACTTGTATTTTTTGTTTGAGTTTTTTGAGTAGTGATCATGCGAACTATTTATGTGCTTAGTATTTAGGATGCTTACGCTGTTGTGATTTTTAATGAGTGTAGGGATGATGTTACAAGTCTCCTATTCAACTATTTGAGATGATATTTGCAATATTATTTTTATAACATACTCTTGGCTACCATAAACTATTTCTGTTGTCAAAGTATCTTTTTAAACTGAGCTCATCTATTAGATTTTCTCCCGTGGGATAGGTTAGAAGTAGTTAGGTTAGATTAGTTTGATTTCAGTTTAGATTAGATTTAAAATTAATCACAAATATTTGGGGAACAATTCATTGTCTTTCCCCTTTTTATTCTTTTAATTATTAGTGGAAACCATGCCCACATACTAGTTGAAAACACTACATGAATGAGAGTAGGTCTAATTGGGACCTGCGATCGAGCATTCTCCCTTACCTGATTGACATGGCATTTAGACTCGTCAACAAAAATGGTGGTAGGAGGGCTAGATGACAAGTTGAGCCTATGGAATCATTTTTATTAATTGTTTTAATTTACTAATGGCTCCATCCCATATCCCTTTATGGAGATGTTTTTATGGTATTGCACCTCCTAAACCTCCTAGAAATATTTAACATTTCTTGTCGCAAATTAAATTTGATGGTGAGGGAGAGATGACTGCATCTCAACATGCTTGTAAATTTTGGATTTTTTGTTGTTCTCACAATAATACTAATGGATGTGTCAATTGCAGGATGTTCAGTCTCACTTTTGCAAGTGTGGGACTTTGCCGATTGTCTCTATTCACACATGGGAGCGGTTCATGTGTTAATTTTGGCATGCTTTTGAGAATTATTATTATGATGATTTTTGTGCAGAGATATCAGAGTTTCAGAAGAACGAAGATGAATCTCTTGAAGATTTTGTTATGATATTTAACTCATCTTTGCTATAGATTTCCTTTGGATGATAGGCCCTCTACTAATGATTTGGTTCCCTGTTTAGTTTCTCTTACTAATGAAACATATGAGCCAGTGGATGAAGAATTTAAATCTTGTTTTGATGTTCCTTTACACGCTGATTTGGATTTCAATGAAAAAGTTGAAAATGCTAATCGTTTAGTTGGACTCCATATGTTTGGATATTTCTTTACTATGGAGCATATATATTAGCGAATAAATTCTTCTTCATGAGAATCCTATGTATCCTATCACCACTCCATTCCCCTCTTTCTTTCATTGTGACGAAAAATAGACCTATTGTATTGTAAATTTGAGTTCATATTTTTTTGTAGTCGGCCAAGAGGAGGGTCTTCTTGTTGATAATGAGACACTTTGGGTCACACCAATAGTTATGTTAGTTTCTTATTATCCTATTTCATCTTTTCGATCACAAGGAATGGAAGAGGAAGCTATGGGGAAAGACATGAATGTTGATCATTTTGTTAATGAAGAAAATCTGGGCACTCATGGCATGAATTCTTCCTCACCCATGGATAATTGGAATTAGTTTTTTTTTTTTAATTTGAATTGTCCTGCTACTATAAATTCTCCTAGTCTAACCAAGATAGACATTGAATGTTTTCCTACTGTTGTGGATCATTTATTGAACCTTTTTTTTTTCCTTGGAAAAAAATGTAATTTTATTCATTCGAAGAGTCAAAATTACATTCTGTAGGTGCTTCAAGGAGAACTACACCTCGTGGGTGTGAAGAAAAAAATGTCGGGATAATAAAAACAAAAAAATTGGTCTCTGACTTTCGACTTTGTAACAAGTTCACAAAAAGGATTCAGATTTAGTTGCATCTAAAGTCCCCAGTGGGCTGTGAATCTTTGATTCAAAGACTTAATCTGTTACTTTGTAGTCTTTATAGTATTTTCCAAAAATTTCTGCTGATATCTTTCAAAGTGGATTTTTAATGTTGCTATTGTTCTTGTTGTTCATTTGTTGTTCATGCTGAGTAGTCTGCTGTTGTGTCGCTGATTCTATAAAGGGCCGATGATAAAAATTTTGTGAGGTTCCATTTTTGTGTTCTGTGATGTCCCAAAGTCCTAGTGCCAGGTGGAGCCATGCTTTTGAGAGTGCATCCGCTACCATGTTCTTGTTCCTGTAGACATGGGAGATAGTCACAATGTCAAAATTTTCTAGTAACCAAAAAATGTCCTCCAGAATAGGGAGAGAAAAATGTTATGACATTTCTGTAATATCCTTGCCCAATTCACCACAATCAATGAGTCTCCAAATATCTCGATTTGTCACAGATCTTTTTCTTTTGAAAAGGTAAGTAGAAGTTTTAATGTATGAAGTTTTGCGTGATTGTTTGTCCCCTGTCCCAACCCCAGTTTTGTGTGAAAAAGGTGTGAATTCGAGAGGTATAGTATGAACCGTCCCCCACAATGTTGGTTCTTTGAAGCCCCATCAAAGTAAGCCCAAGGCTTTGAAAAATCTATTTGTTCAGGAGAGGAAGATTTTTGTCTTGTCCCAGATTTTGTTTGTGGGAAGTGTGAATGTATTGAGAGATTTTGTGCTGTAGTTTTTTCTAGGGCTACATCTTTGTCTTGAAAAATTGCTTTGTTCCTGGCCAGCCAAATGCCCCATAATAAGATGGGGGGGGGAGGGATTTTAGTTCTTTGTATCTGGACTCTTGAAGCCACAATTTTCAGGCTTGTTCCAGGCTTGTTCCTTCCCAAGTGCAAACTTGTCTGAGGCTGGCTGAAATCTCCTTCCAAACTCTTTGAGTAAAGGGGCAAGTGATAAACAGGTGGAAGATTATTTCACTTTCCGAGAGGCAGAGTGGACATCTACCAGGCTCTTCGAACTGTCATTTTTGGAGTATTTCCCAGGCAGAGTGCTACCCACATGAAGAGTTTTGCTTTTTGCAGGCACTTTAATTTCCATAGTCCTTTCCACCACCAAGATTGTTGTTGTTGAAAGAGATCCAGAGAAAGTGCAATGTATCCCAATTTTGGGGTGTATACACCCGAGGGATCATTTTTCCAGACCAGTTCATCTTCTTTGTCAGTAAGTATGATGTGTCCGATTTGTAGATCTTTGATGTAATTTTTGTAGAGTGTTGTGGAAGTTTCAGATAGCCCTAGATTAGCTGTTTTCTTCCAACCTTGAGTCCATTGTGTTGTTGTTTGGGGGTGTACCAGTTGGGAGAGTAAAAATATATTTTGCCCGTGTAGTAGATTGATAAGGTATGGGGGGAGTATGTGTGCCGTCCCATTGCCTGGCCAGGGGTCTTCTCCTATACGGTGATGGTTCCCCCGACCTACTCTCCAAGCTAGTCCTTCACCAATAACTAGGAAAGAGGAAGTAAGAGCTTTCCAGAAAGTGGATCCTGTATGAGATTTGGTTGGGGATATGATCCAATCTTCAAATGACCCCGTGGCTATATATTTTTGGTAGATAACAATGGACCAAAGGTTGTTATTGGTGGTGAGTCTCCAGCCTGTTTTTGCTGCAAGTGCCTTGGAGAACAAAAAAATGTTTTTGAGCCCCCATCCTCCAAGGGATTTTGGTCTTGCTATAAGATCCCACTATGCCCAAGGCTGTATGTTTTTTTCTCTAGAGCCTGACTAGATGAATCGTGAACATATTTTTTTGATCTTTTCTAGAGTTCCTTTCGGTATCCAGACCAACGACATCCAGTAGAATGGGATGGCTTCTAGAACTACTTTTGTTAGTGTGAGTCTTCCTGCTCTAGAGAGCCACCTAAAGCTCCATCATGATAATCTTTTCTCCAGTTTGGAGATGAGCCATTTCCAATCTTTTTGTAGATAATTATTTGGTTTTAGGTGAAAACCAAGATATTTTAGACCAGTTGTGAAGTCTTGAGGAGTGAAAGGAAAGTGTCTTTTTTAAATATCTTCCTCGTCCCTTTCCAATTCTGAGAAGGATATGGTGGATTTTTGTATATTTATTTGCATTCCTGTTGCTGACCGAAAGAGAGAGAGTATATTTGAAAGCACTTCTGCATCCTATCTGTGTCCACTGCAGAAAATGAAGATGTCATCTACAAAGAGTAGATGTGTGATTCTTTGGCTGGTGGTGATCCGGATTCCATGGAACCCCCCTATTTTGATTGCGTTTAAAATTGCCCTGCTCAATCCCTCAGCCACCAGTAAGAAAAGAAGTGGGGAAAGGGGGCATCCTTGGTAGAGTCCTTTTTCTGAAATGAAGAAAGGGGAAGCTGCTCCATTAATGAGTTCTGCGAAGGAAACCGATGAGATGAAATCCATAATCCATTTAATGAAGGGAACCTCAAATCCAAGGTGGGTGAGGAGTAGTCTAATGTAAGACCAGTTTATTCTGTCAAAAGCCTTGGAGAGGTCGATTTTTAAGATGGTGCCCTTTGCGTTTTTGGTTTTTAGACTATGCAAGCCTTCTTGTGCTACCCCATTGGATTCGTGGATTTGTCTTCCTTTTAAGAAATCAAATTGTTCTTTCGAGATAGACTTTGAGAGTAGTGGCTTCAGTCTTCGCGCAATAATTTTGTAGATGCAATTGCAAAGGGAAATGGGTCAGAAATCATCAAAGGAGAGAGGATCGTTTACCTTTGGGATGAGGGCTATAAAGGTGGTGTTGAGTGGGCCGTGAATTCTGCCATTTTGTCTGGATTCCTCTATGAACTTGAGAATGTCTTTTCCAATCAGTTCGAAGAAGCCCAGGTAAAATTCGATGGTCCACTCGTCTGATCCTGAGATTTTGTCTTTTTGAAAGCTTTGCATAGTGTCTTTGAGTTTTGTTTCTGTAACTTCTACAAAAAGGTTTTGGTTATCTTCCTCATCTGCAAAGGAGGGGAAGTGTAGTGCTAGTTTTATGATGTCGACTAGTTTTGCCTTTCGATCGTCTTTGAAGAGAGTCTGGAAGTGTTTTTGCCCCATATTTGCAAGTCCTTTAAAATAAGTGACATGTCTGTCTTCCTGATCCTTTAGGCTCCATATCATATTTGCAGCTTTCTTTCTTTTTGCATAGGCATGGAAGAATTTTGTGTTTTCATCCCTGTTTTCAAGCCAAATTTCCTTTCTTTTCAGTCTCCAGGTTGCTTCCTTGTCGGCCAGGAGTTTCCAGCGTTTTGCTTCAAGGGTTTTGAGCACTTCACGGGAAGTGTTTGAAGAGAAGCCAAAATCAATATTTTGGTAAATTTTTTCCAACAGGTCTTCAATGCTTGTAAGTTCCAGCTCTTCTTCCCTCTGTTTTGATTTTTCTGAGGGGATGACTAGTTTCTTTATTAATTTTAAGTTGTCCATGAATTGAATGGCTACTGGAGTTTCTTCCGAATCTAGGAGGGGGGACTAGTTGTCTTTGACCAGTTTTTGGAAACTGTCTTCTTTAAGCCAGTTTGCGTTGAATTTGAAAGGCGCTGCTAACTTTTTCGGTCCATTGTCAAGGGTTAGCTAGACTAGTGAGTGATTAGAATCACCCCCGCTTCTAATCCATTGTCGAAACTGGAGTGGAAGGAGAGAGATTGTTTCTGTGACCAGGAACCGATCTAATCGCTTTGCCACATGTGATTTTTCGATTCTTAAATTCCTCCAAGTGGGGATCAATTTGGTTGGCACAATGTCGATAAGACCATTTGTAGCCAATAAGTGGTTGAAGAAAGAATCTTGAGGATCTAGGTGGGTCGAGGAGCCCCAACTTTCTGCTTCACCAAGAGAGAAGTTGAGATCTCCAACGATAATCAAGTTTTCTTCCCTCAAGAGATCCTTTTTGAAGAGGGTGTTCCAAAAGTGTATCCTGTCTGTGTTTGGCCCATAGATGTTTAGAATATTCAGAGTCATCCCTAGTCCTTCGACAAGTACCTCGAGTCCCAGACATGAGTCTGAGGCCCAAGAGTTTAGGGGTTTTATTTTCCTTGAGTTCCATCCAGTTACTAGTCCTCTTGATATTCCACTGGCATCCAGACCTAGGAAAGCCCATCCTGGGAAGAGGTTCATGAGGGCTTGTGTGGCTGAGTGTTCGTTTGCGAGAGTTTCTTGGAGAAAAAACACATCTGGTTGGTGTAAGGTTACCAACCTTTTTAGAGCGGAGTTTTTTGAGGGGCTCGCTAAACCCCGACAGTTAAAGGAGAGGAGCTTCATGGGGGAGCCTTGACCGGGGATTTTTTTTCTCTAAGGGCCCCAAGGAGGTATTTTTGTCCGCTTGTAGCTGTGTCCAGAAGTGCACGAGATTGTGCTAAGGAGAGGTGGGATGGCTGACCTCTTCCTTTTTTCGGTTTTAGGAGTTCTAGAGAGGGACCAAGACCCTTGTGAACTGTGGTGTTGAAAGAAACTGATTGATTGCGGAGGTGGTAGCGAATAGTGGAGTTTTCAGAGCCATCGGTGGATGGTTCCTCTGAGGACCGAGAGTTTGATGAGGAGAGGGGAGAGGCGTTTGAGGGAGGGTCTAGTATCAGTGGGAGTGTAGGGGGGGAAAAGGGAAGGCGGAAAACGACCACCTAGGATAAAATTGAAAGAATTTCGAAAACCAGAAACAGGGTGGGGAAAAGAGAGGTGCATACCCAATAAGTCGTTGATCATAAGTTGAGGCGAGGTCTCTGGACTGTGAACAGAGCTTGTTCCTTCGCCTATGGTGGGGAGAAGTGCTAAAGCGTTGTCGACCGCCTCAGGGGGGTCCTCTCTCAGAGTATCTTGGAATACTGTTGTAGTAGGGGAGGGAGTCCCTGAAGAGTGTGACATAGAGGAGGAGAGGCCCTCAACTGATTTGGAGTTTTTTCATCCGTGGCACCTGTCTTTGAGTGGGTTGTGTTCATTCCTTCTTTTGATGGGTTTGGAAGAATCTTTTACCATGTTTCCATATTTGTGGCAACGTCTGCAACAGAAGGGTACTCCTTCATAGTCCAGGATCTGGACTCTTGTGCGTTCCAAGTTGGTTAGATTGATAAACTCTCTTAATCCTTCCCTAATGTTGAGGGAGACCAATATTCGTGTGACTTTCATATTTCTTGAAGTGAGAAAACTCATGTCTGCAGAAATATAATCCCCTAGAAAGTTCCCTAGAGCTTTGAAGCATCTCTCATACCAGAGATGAGGGGGCAGACCTGGGAGGTGTACCCAAATAGGAATAAATTCTAGTCTTTCACTTCTTGCGTCGAAAGTGGGGTTCGAAGTGTTAATATTATGGTAGCTTCGGGAGGTATGAACCTCTATTGTGACCTATGACGAGACTAGAATCCTCTAGAAGGAAGCAAAGAATTGAAGGAAACCCTAGACAAGTTGTCGGCTAGACAAATACATTTAAAATGAATTTATTGATACCCAGAAGGAGAAGTCGGCCCCAATTAGCCTGCCCAGTTCACTATAAATACAGGGCCCCGGTTTTCATTATTCATCATCTCAACAGTTGCAGAGAGAGCCAAATCTACGCAGGCAGTTGCAGTTTTGGTGTGCAAGTTTCTGGGAGAGCTGGGAAAGTGGTGCGCTAGCTTCTGGGTGGGATAATCTGTTCAGCTTAGTTTCTATTTCTTGCTTGGTGCATTAGCCTCTCTTGGCTATTGGATTGCTACCAGGATTCTCTTCTCGGTCAAGGTCAAGGTGCTCAGAGGGTGGCTTCGACCAGTGGTTGGGTGACGAGGGTATCGTCAATGGTAAAACGAGCACAATCTTCTATATTCTAACATGTTATGGGCCCACACCCCTTCAGTCAGCCTAAAACGCTGGAAGGAAACATAGCCGCTAGATATTAAGCTCGTTGAGGAACTGCCGCTAGGGTTACTAGAAGGAGTAGCTTCCAAAGCACTGCAGCTAGGGTTACTAGCAGAAGCAGTTGCATAAAACCTATTTCTCAGATCCGACACCTTGTGATGGAGTATCTCGCTCAAGGAGAAGACATTCAGATGCGCCCTAACTTAGCACACCTATTGACTCTCTCAAAAGACATAAATGACGAAGTTGAATTTTTGGATCAAGGCATGACCAGTTACCAGTCAACCGAAGACATGTGTGAAACAATCAATCTCTTACACTACTCAACACTTACCGGGACAATTGAAGACGATATGTGGATAATCGAGAGTGGAGCTTCCAGGCACATGACAGGAGATCAAGCTAGACTCTCAAATCTAAATGAGAGAAAGACATCGTACAAAGTGGAGCTTGGAGACAAAAGCACTTACCCCGTCGAAGGATTTGGACAAGCCTCTGTCAAGTTGGAATCATGTATTCATGTTCACTTGAGAAATTATTATATGTACCTGGTTTAGAAAAGAATCTTGTATCAATATCATGTTTAGAAGACAAAGGAAACATAATAGCTTTCATGGATGGAAAGGTGTTATCATGGCATAAGAATTCCAGCATAGAGGATGCTAGGGTTATTGGAAAACGTGAAGGAAATCTGTATAGACTACTAGAACGAACTGAAGAAGCTCTAGTACATGACAAAGTCAACCCTAATGAACTTTGGCATAAAATGTACGCTCATATCAATTATTAAGCATTACCTTTCCTCAGAAAAATGGTTGAAGGAATACTAGAATTGAAATCCACACAAGAAGGAATTTGCAAAGGATGTGCCCTTGGGAAGAATATCAAGAAACCATTCCCAAGTAGCAACAATAGATCCAAGGAAATCCTAGATCTAATACACTTAGATGTTTGCGGCCCAATGCCAATCAGATCTCTAGGAGGATCTCTTTACTACGTAATCTTCATAGATGACTATTCAAGAAAGACGTGGCTGTACCTATTGAAATCAAAAGACGAAGTATTCAACAAGTTCCAAGAATTCAAGGCAAAAATAGAAAACCTTACGAACAAGAAGATCAAGACATTAAGAACAGATAATGGAGGAGAATACACCTCGAAGGAGTTTGTTGCATTCTACAAATTGGCAGGGATTAGGAGGGAGCTGACTGTTCCTCATAATCCTCCACAAAACGGTGTAGCGGAAAGAAAGAACAGATCTATCGAAGAAACGGTAAAAGCCTTATTGAACGATCAAGGTCTATCCATGTTCCTATGGGGAGAAGAAGCAATGACGACATTATATGTACAAAACATAAGCCCTCATCGCATATTGAAGGACATGACACCAGAAGAAGCATTCTCAGGTAAGAAACCTAACGTAGAAAATCTAAGAATATTTGGATGTCCAGTTTACTCTGATATTCCCAAAGATAAAAGGAATAAACTAGAACCCTCAGGAAAGAAGGGGATATTTGTGGGATATAGTGATTCATCCAAATCCTATAGAATATATATTCCAGAACAACACAAAATAGAAGTAAGAAGAGACGTAACGTTCAATGAAAGGATGGATTTTAGAAAATCTATTGAAGACACTATAGAAGAAGAAGAAATTGAAGAACCAAATGAAGAAAACACAGAAAGCGAAAATAACGAAAAGGATCAACCTGATCATCCTATGGAGCCATGTGAGAACATTGATCCAGATATCATACCAAAGAATAAGAAACAACCATCTTGGCTTGAAGCCACATTACAAGACGCAAAAAGAATCAAGGTTCCAAAAGGAACATCCAGGAAGAGTAAAAGACCGAAAATATTCTCAAGTTATGCAACATACATGACAAAGATTCTAGATGAAGAACCTACTACATTCGAAGAAGCAGTTAAAAAGGGACAATGGAAAGAAGCTATGGCGGAAGAACACCAGTCCATTATGAAAAGTGAAGTATGGGAAATGAGAAATCAATGGTAACCTCAAAATGGGTATACAAGATCAAACATGCAGTAGACGGAAGCGTGGATAAATATAAAGCAAGATTTGTGGCTAGAGGGTTCTCCCAGAAGGAGGGAGAAGACTATGATGAAACCTTTGCTCCGGTGGCAAGGTATACCTCCATCAGAGCTATCATATCTCTTGCCGCTTCCATGGGATGGAATCTACACCAGATGGATGTAAAGACAACCTTTCTCAACGGAGCTATTGAAGAAGAAGTGTATATTGAACAACCTCAAGGATTCGAGGTACATTCCAGAGACACTCACGTTTGCAGATCGAAGAAAGCTCTATATGGACTCAAGCAAGCTCCAAGGGCTTGATATGCCAGAATGGACAACTATCTAACAAGACTCGGTTTCTCCAAAAGTCATGCAGATCCAAACCTTTATTACAAATTCGTGGATAATGCACCTGTAATTTTACTATTATATGTTGATGATCTATTCATAACAGGTGAAGAATCTCTAATCATCCAGTGCAAGAAGGAGTTAGCCTCTGAATTTGATATGAAATATCTAGGTCTCATGCATTATTACTTGGGACTAGAAGTATGGCAGAAGCATGGTGAAGTATTCCTCGGGCAAGGGAAGTACGCAATAAAGATCCTTCAAAAGTTTGGAATGATGGACTGTAAGTCCATGGACACTCTTATGAATGCGGATATAAGAAAAGTGAAAGTCCCAGATTCTGATCCAGTAGATCCATCTCTATATCGACAACTAATTGGATCATTGATGTATTTGGTAAATACTCGACCGGATATTTGCTTTGCTGTAAATACAATAAGTCAGTTCCAGGTGGAACCTAGACAAGAGCATTGGATAGCTGCAAATCATGTCTTAAGATATATTCGTGGGACAATAAACTATGACTTGAGATATATCGCATCCAGTGATATCCAACTTCATGGATTCACAGACTCTGATTGGGCAGGAAGTGCAGAAGACAGAAAGAGTACTTTAGGTATGTGTTTCAACTTGGGCTCCACTATGATATCTTGGGGCAGTAGGAAACATAAGTCTGTCACACTCAGTATAGTAGAAGCAGAGTATATGGCAGCTTGTGAAGCATGTACAGAAGCAATATGGCTAAGGAAGTTAATCTCCGATTTATTTGATCAGACTCCAGAATCGACCATAATATATTGTGATAATCAGAGTTGCATAAGATTATTCGAACATCCAGTGTTTCATGAAAGGTCGAAGCACATTGAGATCAAATACTACTTTATTCGAGATAAAGTCCAAGAAGGAGAAGTAAAGCTCGAGTATATCCCCACTGATGAGCAGACAACAGATATTCTGACAAAACCTCTATCCAGAATAAAGTTTGCATATTTCCGAGAGAAGATGGGGATCATGGAAATAACTCCCTTAGTTGAAAGGGAAGATTCTCCAAGCTAGGAGAAGGTACGGAAAACTATTTTTGAAAAACAATTATTTTTGTGATTTAAATAAACTCTCCAGTTAGGAGGGATCACTGAAAACATTATTTATTTTTATAATTGAAAAATAGTCCAAATTGGACAGATGCTTTCCTGTTCGGAAAGTGGATTGAGATTTTTGACGGGCAATGACTTCCCATTGTAGTTAACATGGGAGGTAGACTGATTGCTGATGTATCATAGACAACGACTTCCCATTGTGGTTAACATGGGAAGTGGTCTAGGACAGTCATTCTTCTTGGCAGTCACTCTGAGTAGTGGTCAAGTAGAATGGTCCGCCTCACCGGGCAGTCATTCTTTCGAAGTTCACAGTTGTGAGCAGTTTTGAAGAATGGTCCATTTTGGAGGTTGATGCAGGACAAACATTCCTTAGGGCAGACTCATTCTCTCCAGGTTATACTTTTTTTAGTGTCGGAGGAATGGCCCAGGGTGGGGAATGGTCTCGACAGTTATTCCTTAGGGCAGACTCATTCTCTTCAGGTTACACTTTGTTTAGTGTCGAAGGAATGGCCCAGGGTGGGGAATAGTCTAGGCTCAACAATCAGGGACAATCATTCCTTAGGGTTTATACATTCTCTCCAGGGTGCACTTTAATTAGTGTAGGAGGAATGGCCCAGGGTGAGGAATGGTCCAAACATTTCTTAGGGTTTATACATTCTGTCCAGGGTGCACTTTAATTAGTGTAGGAAGAATGGCCCAGGGTGAGATATGGTCCAGGCTCATAAATCAGAAATAATCCTTCTTCCTTGTTTGAGAAGAATGGGGCAGATATCCCATTGTTGATATTCTATACTGAGGGCAGATATTCTTTCAGATCTCACAGACGTGAGTGAAAGATTGGCCTAGATGATTCAGTTTTTATCATAACATTGTTTCTATGCAGGTTGCTATCAGATGTTTGTTATGAAGAATACATGATAGTAGATATACTACTGTGGTGGATTTGTTCCACTATTTGTGATTATGTTTCACTGTTTGAGTAGTTGCGTACTACCTGAATAGACACATGTGTGTTCTATTAATTGATATTGTACCAGTTGTCATAGGAGATTATCCAGTTGGATAATAATGACGGTGCTCGTGGTGCTACCAGTTGAATGGTCTGTTGTGCTCAAGACCATACCTCCCTAGCTAGGAGGGAGTGTTAATATTATGGTATATTCGGGAGGTATGAACCTCTATTGTGACCTATGACGAGACTAGAATCCTCCGGAAGGAAGCACATAATTGAAGGAAACCCTAGACAAGTTGTCGACTGGACAAATACATTTAAAATGAATTTATTGATACCCAGAAGGAGAAGTCAACCCCAGTTAGCCTGCCCAGTTCACTATAAATACAAGGCGCCAGTTTTCATTATTCATCATCTCAGCAGTTGCAGAGAGAGCCAAATCTACGTAGGCAATTGCAGTTTTGGTGCACAAGTTTCTGGGAGAGCTGGGAAAGTGGTGCGCTAGCTTCTGGGTGGGATCATCTGTTCAGATTAGTTTCTATTTCTTGCTTGGTGCATTATCCTCTCTTGGCTATTGGATTGCTACCGAGATTCTCTTCTCGATCAGGGTCAAGGTGCTTAGAGGGTGGCTTTGGCCAGTGGTTGGGTGACGAGGGTATCGTCAATGGTAAAACGAGCACAATCTTCTATATTCTAACACCAAGGTTTCATTAGAACCAGAGAGGAGTCTATTGTCCAATTGGAATGGAGTGCGTCCAAGGTCTGAGAGGGATCTATGAAGATGATCATAAACCAACCTCTAGAGAGTTGGAAAATATTGGGTGAGTTTGTGGGGTTTTCCCCCCAGTTCGTTGCAGCCTAGGCTCAAAGTGTTTTTTCATTGAATTGTCATCCGTATGCTTTCCCTACGAGAGTTTTATCTTCCATTGCCAAAACTCCTGCCATTGTGAGGTCATCACCGAGAGTAAAGTTTGGGTCTGCTTTGGATGACCCTAGACACTTGTTGCGTTTTCTTCTTTTTTGTCCTGAGGTGCCTTGGAATTATGGTTATGGAACGAGAGGCGGGAAGGGGCCTTGAGCTTCGCTGTGGCTGTTGTCCCAACCGTTGAGGTTGTGTGGTTGAAGATGCGTAGCTACAAATCCTTGTCCCAGAGTTGTGGGGGTCTGACCCAGGAGGTAAGAGGGTCCTTCAGGAGGGAGAAAGCAATCTGTAGAGAAAACCTGACTGTATTCTTGAGTTGGTATAACCCTTGTACCATGTTCTTCAAAGAACGATCTTGGTAGTGTATTAGGGTGGAATCTAAGATTGTCCAGGCCTTGAGGAGAGGAAGGGGTTATCACTGGTTCCGGGAAAATCCAGGAGACCGTGACAGTAGGAGGGGAAGAGTAGAGATCGCAGAGGGTAGGGGAGAGGGGCACTGTGGGGATGGGGGGGGAAGGGGCCCAAAAGGGTAAGGAGATTGCAAAGATATCAAAAGTGAGGGGGCGGACCGAAGCCAGGGGGTTAGCCCAATGTTCGCAACCTAGCCAGGGGGGTAGCTTGTGAGAAACGGGGGAGAAGAGTCGGTGACTCCCAAGAGGTGCGAGAGGAAGTCGATCTGAGGGTCTAGAGGGAAAATATAGGTCGGTGGGAAGCTTGAAGGGGTTGGCATGGAAAAACGTTGGTAGGCAGAATAAGTAGGGATGCCAGCTGTCCCCAACTGGGGTGGTGTTTCTCTTGGGTCCAAAGAGTAATCCAGCTCATCCTCGTAGGTAGCCATAGAAAAAACCATTTCTGATGACAAGTCAGCCGCTTCTTTAGGGTTGATAGAAGACAAGAAAGAGACTTAGCAGAGCAACGTCTTCAACACTGGTAAGGGGGGTAAAGGGGAGTGGGAAGGGAGAGGGGACATGGGGAAAATGGTCACGACGAGTCTAAGTTTGTGTCAGGGGAAAGTGCGGGGAAAGCGGGGAAGGGGAGCTAGAGAGGCGGAAGGCACGTGACCGCAGTTGGCGGCCCGCGAGCCTCCGGGGCTAGTAAACCACAAATCTCCATCCGACCAATAGTGACATATTTATTGAACCTTCTTATTCTCAAAATTATTGTAATTTTCTCCTCTCTTATAACAATGAATATGTTTTGGAATATATTTTAGATTCTCATATTCTGCAGGGGAAAAACAACCATGCTGATCACTTCACTTCATGAGAATAAATAAACATACAGGAGATACCTCGTTTAGCACAACAATCCACTTTTTGTTTGAATGAGGAAAATGAGGTTGAGGAAGAACGTGTTGATTGTGAAACGATGCCTAGTACAGAGCCTACTCATTAACAATCAATCACTAATGTTCTTAAGTAAGAAGAAATACTATTCAAGGAAGCACTTTTTGAATTTTTTTCTTGTTCAAGAGAAGATTTTAATTCTATTAATTCCTCCACTTACTATTTTTTGTATCCTAATATATTTAATGGTTTGATTTGGCAGGAAGCCACACATTTTCCTAGTCAACTAACTCAATAGGGCCAACCCCTTTTGAATTACTTGATGGTGGTAATGTGTATATGGAAGATAGAGAGGATAAGGCCTCTTTCCATGAACTTCGTACAATTATGCCTTATCAACCTTTTTCATGGGATGGAGGAAATGTCGTAGCAAATGTATATCAGACCATGTCTACTTATGTTTAATCTTCATTTCTGATTAGTATAGAGTCTTCTTGTTCAAGTAACCCTTTAGTTGAGATTGTTGATGTTAGTGGATCCCACCACTTTCTTGAATATTTACTTTATATCATGATGGGTGCTAGTCCATATATATCATTTGAGTTCACTAATTTATCTCAAGTTTATGGTTGCTTGAAGTATGAGCCCCGGTAGGCTTGCCAAGATGATGAGGCACTTCAGTCTACGCCGATGGTTATGTTAGGCCATTGTTCTCTTGGCTTGTCTTCTAGAGTTAACATGTATATCAACACAAATGTTCTCTCACCAAGTACACTTCACACAAATTTGATGCGCGGTTCTCATTTGGTATGCTATTTTCCCATGAATGCCCTCCATCAGTTCTATGATAGTCATGGTATCATTTATGATAGTATTGAAACATGGTTGGAGGAATCTTATTCTTCTAATGTTCCCATCAATTGTCATTGTCACATATCTAATATAGTGAATAGAGTTTTTAATGTTTTATTTTTTCCTACTTTTAGTCTATCTTTGTTCCAAGTTCTGCTACTAATCTATTGTCATCAACATGTGTTTGCATGGTTGTGATTATGTGGATGGCTACATTGGCATTAAGACTTTACATAGCCCATTTATCAGCCATTGTAGCATAGAATAAGAGTAGGATAAAATAGTCTAGTATCTTTCCTTTGCATAAGTTAGCTTTGCTTCCCAATTTTTAATTAGTTATCTGTTTTCATTTTTATTTACTATTGGCTGAACAATGCATGAAATTCATAGCATAGGTGGAAAGAAAAAGAAGACTTGCATGCTAATTTTTCTTCCTTGAATAGATTTATGGGTCAAGACCCATTTTGATATGGGAAAAATTTCTTTCATTTCATTCTCAAAATTTTCTATGTGTTGGGTAATTTTCAGATCACTCATTTTATGCATATCATTTTTCAACCATTGGGTCATCTCGCAAGTGGGATTTTTTTATAAAGTATACTATTCAGTCCCTTTTGTAGTGAAAATGAGCACTCAGATTTGTCCCATATTCATATCCACATGATTTTGATTAAAATATATTTCTTGACTGGGTTTCTTTTGAGCTTTGAGCTTTGCTGTCCCATACACAGTGAAATGAAATTTTGAATGATTAATTCTACCCATCTGAAATTAAACCCACTCCAAATCCTTGTAATCTCTTTGGATGATGATTTCATCATTGGTTTGGAGTTATCCAAATTATTTCTCACCCATTCACTCTTTTCTTTGGT
>ML866288.1:0-10234 GCA_009831015.1 Picea engelmannii | reverse complement strand
AAGGGATTTTACAGAGATCCACTGACCTAGGGTTTCTGCGGAATCCATCCTCCTCCACCCAAAGAATTGATATTTATTTATAAAATAAATCATTTATCTCGTTTATTATTCCTTGCCAAAGAAAGAAATATAGCAATTGATCTTCATTGAAAATCTATGCATACTACCAATCTATCATTTTACTACCCATTTAACTAAGGTTTTAGCCTAATTTTTGTACAAAATATTTTGGTTCACCATTTTATTGCGAGTGTTTTATGATGTTTTGTATCTGTATGCCTTCTCACATATGCAAGTCCTCTGTATGCCTTCTCATAGATGCAAGTCCTCTGTATGACTTCTCACAGATGCAAGTCCTCTACAGTGAGAGGCTTCAGAACAATATGAATGGAAGTCGTGGGTATTCATTATGTAACAGTGAACATTGTCTTGAAATGTGATGTTGTGAATAAGGTCGTTGGTCACGTTCCTCCTTCTTTATACCAGATCATAATCCCTCGCACTTTAGAGCCACTTTCTAAAATAGTTGATTATTACATGAGCTAGAAAGATGTATATTTATTGCTTCATTCTAACCTACCAAAAATAGTATGACGAGCCAATTCTAATATCTAGTAGATAGTGCTATTTTTTCATAATGTCACCTCTTGATTTCAAATCAAAATCTACTAATACTTATCTCTTTGCATTACCCAAATCTACTAATACTTATCTCTTTACATTACCCATTGGATGGAATACCCAAATTTGCTTCATTGTTAAATTAGAATACATAATATTGAAATGTGTACATTGGATTTATTAAAACTTAATAAAAAACCACTAAAATTATAATACCAAATTCCTACTTAAAACATCTATCAATCTTCTACCTTATAAAATTAGTGAAAATAATTAATTATATATAAGGATAAATATCGTATATTAGAATTCTTAAATAATAACATTTTACCTCATTTACTATAAGTATTATATTGACCTATTCACACATAAAAACTCTCTAATCAATCTCATGTATATTTAATACTTCTTTTAATTCCATAAATTCATAAAACGTTTTTCACGGTTACATACCATCATCTATAGAATATATATAGGATTCATTTATCTTATTTATAAAAAAAAATTAGCAATGTATATTTTTGTATTTTGTATTTTAATTACATTGAAGGTGTCTTTTGGGGACGTTATATGTCATATTTTTTCGTCGTTTATCCGCAACATGTAAAAATATGTCATCTATCCTTGTTTTCTTGACAAAAGTCTATGTTGACATTAGACTCCTATACATCAATCGAATGAAATGTTGGAATGCTTCAACTTTTCACTCCCACACATACATATATAACATGATGAGTGAGCCTAATGGTTAAGAATATGTGTTTCCTCTTAAGAGGTCACAGGTTCAAATCCAGAGGGGGGTAGGGTATGTATACCTTCGTAGACTTTACTAGTCAAATCGTTGGGCGAAGGGGGGTCCATTGTCTCACAAACAAGGGGGTCTCATATACCAATTTGGTGTGTTCGCTTAGCCGTGACCTTAAAAATAGATTATTATTATTATTAATTTCTAATCTTCATCGAGCCTTCATCTAAGTTTGTTGTATATTCCCTTTAACTAATGTTATGCTTTAACTAATGTTATGCATGTTATGCAAAGTTGAGTTTCCAATGATGCACTACCTTAATAAAATTTCATCAATTGGTTGTATTCCTCAATTTCTCGAGGAGGGATTTTTGGTAGATGTGCTAACACGTTTTACATTCCTCAATTTCTCGAGGGGGTTTTTGTTACATGTGTTAACGCATTTTACATTGAGGAAAAGCTCCTAACACTAAGTAAACAATAATTGTGATGGTGGCCTATCCATATGGTCTTTTTTAAGGGCATGACATCTCTAAGAAAAAATTCCTTTGTCCGCAACATATCAAAATTTAAACACTTATCTTTGTGGATAAGTGTTTAAATTTCTTAATTGAGGTTCTAGGGAATATGTCTCGAGAAAAATTTGTTTATGGGGTTGCCACAATCATGTTAATCTTTACATTTGGAAAAATCCACTGGTGTATCTTAATAATTTTGTGGACCATGGAACCTTACCACAGTGTTAAATATGGGTATTTGAGGAATGGAAGAAGGCTTATATAAGTTATTTGAAGAATTGATGTGGCAAATATGAGGAATGGTAAAAGGTTCATAAGTTGATATACATCGAGCATGAGTTGGAAGAGGGTTACCAGATAGATGAGGTGGGCATTACTAAGTCCATGCAATTGGGTGTGACGTTCAAGGGAGATCGCATTTACCCATTCTTCTCAAATCACAAGGTCATATTAATATCCATGTCAAAATTATTAATTTTATTCACGAGGTTACATCCTTCACATATGTGTGTGAGGCCTATTGGTTAACTTGTTTTAATTGTTTTATGTTTCTAATAACTTTGTTGTATATTACTTTTCCCCTAATTCGAGTCCTGCATATCCCATCTAATGCTTTCCCACTTTATATCACGAATACAACTTTGTATGTTTTTTCAAAGATGTCTGCCACAATCTTCTTTTTATCAACTTGTGAGGTAGACCAAACTAACCAATGGTTTGGGGAAGAATTATAAACTTAATCCTATATATTTTATGTAGTTGTCAAACCTAACAAACTAACTATTTAAACACACACGTGTCATAGTGTAATTTTTATTAGTTTAGTCAACATAATTTAACATGCCTAGTGGTAATGATAGCGGTAATGCAAGTATATTGTAGCAAGCACTAAGTTCTAAGGAAATTCTCATTTTCCCATTTAAAAATAATATTTGACCATGCCAAATAAAGTACATTTTCAAGTCATTTATGCATTTGCCATAAACTGTTTTTGGATGCATGCACTTCAATGGGGCCTGCATCACCAACTCTCCATCACCACCATCACCTATTGCTTCCACCAATGCTTGCATTGTCCCCTCTGCCATCGCCAATGTTTGATATATATACTAGCGTATATATGTGCTATATATTTTGGTATACATCGCAAGGATACACACACACTAGGATTTAATATTAGTATATCCTCGGTATATATCCCAAGCATTGGTGGTGATGGTGGAGGGGGTGAAACAGGGATTGTTGGAGGATGCAAGGACCTAGTTCAACAATATACCATAAAATGATGGTGATGGAAAATAGAGTGATGCAGTTATGTCATGCATCTAACATAGTGCATATTACATATGCATAGGTCATTGTCAATGTACTATATCTAACAATGTCAATTTGTTCTCTTAAGTTGGGGAAGGAGAGTCTGCATGGTGTTTAGTGCTTGTCGTGCATTGCACTTGGGAAAGGCATCTCACGAGAGATCTTAGGTTTCTTCTCTTTGAAATAAGACTAATCCATTAAAGATATTTTTCATTTCTCAACTACCTACCATCCATTATTGTGATGTTAAAGTTGAAGCAACCTTTTCGCTATATTTCTCTTGGCTTTGCTCCTCTTTGGATACATCGACAACAATCACATAAACATTTTTAGCACCTAGACATCTTGATTTATTAGCAATGACTTTGAGATGCCCTTCTCTCCTATAAACCAATATCATATTCATTCATTTCTTAGCACACCAATAGCCCCTTTCTTGCCACCAACCATTGACAAAATACCATCACCAATAGTTAATTCCAACCACTCACAACCAAAATGCCATTAGTTCTACAGCAAAATGCGCAAAAACATAAAGAGACAAATACACAAAATAATACAAGTTTAATGCATTCTCTAAATCTCTACAATTCAACCCAATGCACCAACGATGAGTATCATTTTCCCTCGCATATTCTCATTTTAAAAAGAAGTTATGACCAAAATCACATCCCCATAAGTGCCAAAGGGTGCAAGACCACTAATAATAAGATTATTTCTATTGGAGACAGCACCAAAGTAGGAACAAACTACATCAAATCCATCTTGTTATTCTTTCGTTCGATGCTATTAGTTTTTTCTCCAATGAAAACTCAATTGATTGTAGAATTAACATTGTCTCATGCATTAAAAAAGGATTTAAAACAAATGTAAAACCACAAAGATTTTATATACAATTACACAACAACGTAGCCATGATAGGCCATTCATTGTCGATTGTTATCTCAAGTATGTGGTTAGAGTATGAATAATCATAGATCCATGTAGACTCCTCGAAGAATTGTTAATGTGACACGTATTCTCTCATCACTTGCATTGAGTTGGTAAATCCTCCTTTTAAAAGAAAACTCGTTACTTGTATTCATTTCTCATCTAAACAACAATGAGTTTTACTTAGAGGTTGGTTTAGTATCGTGCCAATTTTTTTTAATACACATATTCAAAATACTTTCTCTCGAAATTAATTGAAATTACAAATTAATCTCTACATGTCATGTGATAATGAAGATTTAATCTCAAAACTTTTGGAAATGTTTTGCTCCACTCCATCCAAAAAGTTTGGTGTCAAATGAGAGCACATTGCATGGAAGGATATTACAATATGATCACATAGGTGTTTCTAGAGTATTAGTGTGGAATATGGGACATGGATTTTAGGGAGAGCATACATGTTGCAAATTTTCATTTATTGCAAAGAAAATAAATACGGAAACACTATCTGATCATAACCAATTGTCCATACTCAATGTATTTGATGGACGATACCCCACTTAAATTTTTTGGAGGCTCTTCACAACATTTCCTCGAAAATTTTAGCCTCCAATGACACTTTGACATGTGGATACATTTTATTGACTTGAAGAATCGTTGTGAATTTGGATGTTGTTTATTCATGGATTTTGAACCTAAGTGCACCATTCGTATTCATTAACCATGTTATATTCACATGATGAGTGCCAAAAGATGGGCATCTAAGCCAAGATTAATATATATTAGGAAAATATTTTTACTCGTTTCTTAATATGTGCTATCGCACAGTTTGTAGTTTGGGCAAAGCCCAACCCAAGCAACAAACATGTGACACAACTCCAGACACCTATCACTATCACCTCATTAGATGTCCCCCTTGTTTTTAGTGAAGGACAAGTCCAACACAAGGGAGGATTCTCGGGTGACCCTAGGGGTATTACAAGGGGAGAAGCAAATATATTTTAGAATAAAACACCTATAGGTCAAGGTCTAAGATGAACTTGAGGCTCGAGCAGAGAGTCTTTGGAGATGGTAAATGGTTTCTAAGGTTGTGTACCTGCAAAATAGTGTTAGACAAGCCAAAACAATACCAAATACGACGATATAAGCCTCAAGATGAAGGAGGAATCAACAAAAAACCTTGTTGTCCCAAAATTGCAGCAGTAAGGAAATATATACCAGCAAGTTATAACAACTGCAAAATTAAACCATCAAAATCAAGTAAATGATATTGGAAAATTAAGCTTGCAATTAGTAAATAGTATTTCAGTGTTTAAAGCAAGACTTTGATAGCAAAAGAGGGTTGTTAAGGAATGTTATCAACAAAGTTTTGTAAAAGCCTTATGGTTGTAGTAAACTTGTGCTACATCAGCAAGCTCTAACCACTAAAATCAGCAAGTAAGCCCTCAAACAATAGATCAATTATCACAGCTTGCAAGTGAATTTTAGCGGTAGAAAAGTGAATAAAGAGTAAGAGAAAGTGAGTTTCTTGCATTCTTGTTATCACGGTATTTGTAGTTGTGCAAAGCCCAACACAAGATCACCAAATATTGCCTAGCTATAGGAAATCCTACCACTGTCAACTTAGTAAGAAATCCCCTCATTTTAGTTATGGAGGAGGTCCACCACAAGGGATGCTTCTCTACTGACCTCATGGGATCAAAGTAGCAAGTTTGATAGCCAAGCCTACCGTCCCCTCTCTTGATCACCTAAGTCAAAGTCTAGGTCAAGGAAATAAGAGGTAAGGAGATGATTCGAGTACCTGCCCAGAACAAGAACACTTATAGCATGTATATGAAGATTTCCAAGTACGAGTATGCAAGTAAAACCTCTTAAAGACACTAGACAGTGAAATATGTTATGGCTGTTGTAAAATTGCAGCAGTTAATAGCGGTACAACAACAATACATAAATTGTTACATCAACAAAAATTACACTTCGTAATTGTAACAATTTATCATGAAAATTTAGCATTTACTCAATAGAACATTGTCCAATCATTAGATGCAATTTATGGGTATGTTAAGCCACTATTAGAGCAATGTATGCAACAAATTAGTGTATGTTAGTGTGGTTGTAGCAAAATTTTGCAAGCATAGTACGTAAATTAGTAAGTTAACTTAGGTTAGAGTTAGCAATGTTAGTGAAAAGCTTTAGAGAATGAAAATAGAGAGTTTTTCAAACACTTTCACCACAAGAGAGATGAAATGATTAGTGCCTTCGGGATATGGAGTCTTTTACAACAACAATACAATTTGTTTGGAGAATGATAGTGGCAAGATTTAAGAGATAGGTTTCATATCTAAGGTGTTATCACATTAGGGCCTTAGATTTCAAGTCTTAAAGAGAAGAATTGCTAGAGTGCAAGCACTTTTGGGCTATAACAACATTTTCTCCTTTCTTAACTTCTTGAATTAAGTTATAATCAAGAGTCTAGAATCAAACTCCTAAATTGCTATCACTTTAGAGATTTAGGAGTTTAAATCTAGGTAGGATTTCCTTCACAAATTATGGATGAAATTGACCTTGTGAGAGGAGGAAGCACTTATGCTCCTCTCTTGGGGTTTTACCAAGCACAATCTTCAATATGAACAAGTAAAATTTACCATAAACATTCAATACATGAAATGAAATTGCAGAAATTTACTTACTTAACCAAGATTTGACAAGAATAAACCCTAATTGCTGAAAATCCATCAAAAAACCAGCAAGAGACTTCCACACTTGTCCTCCAAGAGATAGTGCATGAGTAAAAAGAGCCAATAACCCCAATAGGGCTAAAATTTCAGACATGCATGTCACTTGTGTGAGAAAGATTGTGATTATTAAATTAGTCTTAGCTAGCCATATTTATATAGGAAATCATAGCCACCAAAAGACTCTAATGAAAATTCATGTCTTTACACAAGAGGGTCGACTTCTTCAATTTTCCCATTTAATTTAAAAAATTTGAATTTTACATAAAATAAAACCCTAAGAGGGTGACATCATGCCTTAGTAGGGTGATGTTGGGCTCATGAGAGAGATGTCAAGGCTGAAAAGGTGGAACATTGGGCCTCCAAAGGCCATATGTCCTTCTCTCATGTGCCAAGGTCCACACTAGTGCCTCCTCCATCAACCCACCAAGTGAATCCATCAAACCCTAGCCCCTGGGTGAGGACGTGGGCTAGGAAGGTGACGTTTAGGCCTACAAAGGCCAATGTTCAAGTGGAAAAGGGTGGTGTCTTATCTCCTAGCCATGTCAAGATGCCTTCAAAGGCAATGTCCTCCATCATCAAGGTGCAATGTTCCTCATTAAATGGCGCCCTAGACGTGGGGTCTAACATCCATTCCATGGGAAAAGTCCTGCAAAGACAAACAAGTACGCCTTCCAAGGGCTCACAAGTCACAAGTACCATGCCAAGTAAGCCATATTTAATACAAGAACCACCCAAACATGTGAATCAAACTCCCCTTTTCAAACTAAGAAAATGCACAAAGACCTAACAAGTTTTGCCTAATTTAGGTATGGGAGGGGTGCCATGGTGCCCTATTGGGTAAGCCAATCCCCAGGTCAAGGAATTGTTGGTTGTGGAGCTTGATTATCTTCCTAATTCAGAGGTTTGTTTCAGTCGTTCTTGGATCCCATTTCCTGATGGGGGGGTGTGGGGGGGCTTGCTCCCCCACTATTGTCATTAGGGGGGTCCAGGGGGGTGGTAACAATTAATGGAGGTTTCCCTGGTGGGGGATTCAGGGACAGCGCCCCAAAAGCAAAATTTTGGGAAAAAATGCCTTTTAAAATATTGTAATCTCATAGTGAATCTGGATCATTCATTATAAGGTCACAGATCTAACGGTAGAAGTTATTTTAGCAATTTTTTTCCTAGAAGGTAACCCTATGATGTGTATGAGGGAATTGTATTGTAGATGTGTGTGATAGTGAATATTGTATTATGAGAGAGGAGATTGTGAGAGAAGGAAAAGGAAGTTACAATGGGTGTGTTGTAGGTTGTATCCCTTCATTTGTTCAATAATAATAAAGGAAGGACCTGGAAATTTCTATGGTGGACGTAGCCCTCATTAGGTGAACCACGTATATATGTGTCTCTATTGTATTATGTATCTTCTATGTTTTGTTTTCACATTTGTTTTATTTTATTGCTCTGCAATCCTGTTTTTATAACAACTGGTATCAAAGCGAAAGGTTACTCCCAGGAAAAGAAGGTTCCCGGTTCGAGTGGGAGCAATGACGAAAGAGGGAAAGTTTATGGTTGAGGAATTTAAAAACCAAAACTACCATCTATGGAAGATGCAAATGGAAGATTATTTATATCAGAAGGATTTATTCCTATCATTAGGCGGAATAGAAAAGAAGTTGACGACCATGAAGGACGAAGAATGGGAGGTTCTTGATAGAAAGACATTGGGAATGATATGACTGAGTCTGGCAGCGTCAATGGCTTTCAATATTTCAAAAGAAAATACAACGAAGGATCTCATGGACGCATTGGCTAAATTGTATGAAAAACCTTTTGTGTCCAATAAGGTATTTCTAATGAAGCAATTATTTAATATAAAGATGTCAGAAGGTGGGTCTGTCGCCAATCATTTAAATGAATTTAATACGGTTACTAATCAACTAAGTTTTGTAAAAGTGGACTTTGATGATGAGGTTAAGGCTCTTCTAATATTGTGCTCATTGCCAGAAAGTTGGAACGGCTTGGTCATGGTTGTAAGTAAATATTTCTCTGGTTCAAACACTCTGAAATTTGATGATGTTCTTGGTGTTATCCTCAGTGAGGAAATGCGACGGAAAAGCACATGTGAGACATCAGGTAATGTGTTGACCGTGGAGAACAAGGGTAGGCAAAATGATAGAGGAAAGGGCTCAAGGAACCGCAAGAATTATAGGAAGGGCATATCCAAATCCAAACTAGGAAAGATAGAGTGTTGGAATTTTGGGAAGAAAGGATATATGAAGAAAGACTGCAGAGCTCCAAAGAAACAAAGAGATGGACATCAGGAAGCAAATGTAACAAGTGATGTGTTACAAGATGCTTTGATTCTTTTTGTAGATAATATTTTTTAGTCTTGGGTAGTAGATTCAGGGGCTTCATTTCATGCCACACCCCATAGGAAACATTTTCAATATTATGTTCAAGGTGATTTTGGACATGTTCATTTGGGTGATGATGCACCATGCAAAATTGTTGGAATGGGCAAGGTACAAATAAAACAAAAGAATGGTAACCAATAGTTTTTGAAAGAGGTAAGACATGTTCCAGATCTAAGAAAAAATATAATTTCAACGGGGCAGTTGGCAAGTGAAGGATGTATATCTACATTTACAAATAAGGCGTGGAAGGTCACCAAAGGATCATTGGTGATATAAAAAGGAGAGAAGGTGGGTACATTGTATTTATGTACTGGTAATACTGACTCTTCTATCTCTTTAGCTTCTACAGGAGTGGATACAACATTGTTTCATCATAGGCTTGGACACATGAGTGAGAAGGGGATGCAAATACTTCACAAAAGAAATCTGTTGTCAGATCTTAAACAAATTGATTTGGATTTTTCTGAGCGCTGTGTTTATGGAAAACATAAGAGAGTCATATTTATCAGATTCATAAAGGAAAAGAAGAATGAAATGTTAGAGCTTGTGCATACAGTTGTATGGGGACAAACTTAGGTATAATCTCTTGGTGGCTCTCGTTATTATGTTACTTTTATTGATGATGCAACTAGAAAAACTCGGGTTTATTGCATTCGACAAAAATCTGATGTTTATGACACTTTTAAGAAATGGAAAGCTTTGGTTGAGAATGAGATAGGAAAAAAGTTGAAGTGTCTCAGATCAGAGGTCAACATTGCATCAAGGAGTTTGATGATTATTGTTCATACCATGGGATTCATAGAGAGAAGATAGTTCCAGGAACACAATAAGAAAATGGTGTGCCAGAAAGGATGAACAGGACAATCATGGAGCGTGCAAGGAGTATGAGATTGCATGCAGGGTTTCCCTTACAGTTTTGGCTAGATGTTGTAAATATTGTTGTTTAATTAATAAATAGAGGACCTTCAAGCT
>ML866287.1:9200-21626 GCA_009831015.1 Picea engelmannii | reverse complement strand
ACCATATTTGGACTTCACTGGCCCAGAGAACCAAGAGAGGCTCTCTGGCCCGAAATAAATTACTCGCAGGTTGGTAGGTAGATGGCTCCTCAGGAATTAATGAGGGATGGAGGAAGTGAACCACCCATCCGTAGGAGCCTCGGTCCTGACCACCATGAGGGAAATCATGCCACATGCAACCTCACAAGAGGGAAATGTGTGAGGAAGAAGCGTGGAGGGGGCAGACGTGAGGGAAGGAAAAAAGAGGAACTCTGGAGATATGCAGAGTGAGTGATAGCAGAGAAGGCGGAGAGTATCCCTCATTCTCAGTCACTGGAAAACCGAGACGCAGTCTCGCAACATCGTGGTCTCAGCTCGGGGGTGGCTAGTGGTAAATCTGTTGGGAGTCGCTGAGCCTACGGTTGGGTGCAAATGAGCACCCCTCTCAGCAGTTGCATCACCTCTGGTGTTATTTCTAATAAGTGTTATTTGAAGTTAATGCCATAATCATATGTTTAGTTTTATGTGCTTGTAAATAGTTCTGAATAGAAGTGTTTACCTAATGTTTGATTTGATGGAATGGATTCCTTTGTATGCCTACATGCCATAGTTGTTTTCTGCACAAATGATTAAGTCTGGGACATGATTTCACTCCACCGAGAATCGTCTTATTTTCTTAGTTTCTCGTAATATTCTGGGAAGCCCCCTTGAGAGTACTCTTTTATGAGAATTACCCCATAAACCTTGTAACCATACTGAACCTTACCAGAGACTCAATTAAGATCAAGGATAATTTCCTGGAAACCGTCTGAGGGTTCATGCAATCCGGGTCTGGAACCCTTATGCAAGAAAGAGTATCTTTCTAAGCTCTCGGGGTCATGGGAGCCTGAAGCTCCGAAAGTTTGAACTTCATGATTCAAGTTCAAAAGGGATAGCGAGATTCAAATATAGAAAGAAAATACCCTATCACTTGGTAAATGAACGGTTGGAATCCTTTCGGGAATACACCAAGCCTGTCAACACCGACAGATCTAGAGAAGGAGCATAGGCGTTAACACCTCTCCCTTTTATCCTTCACAAATAACGATGGGATCCTGGACCGTAGATCCTAGGGACCCATCGGAGCTCTATAAGTCATCGATATTAACCTTTACTTAGGTGGGAGAGTGAACTCGACTACGTCCCTAAAGTCTCGAAGACATCGGGACCATCCATGTTGGAGAAAAGGTGGCAGAGATCTGACCATTTCGCGTATCGGGGTTTCATGAGATTAGAGGTGGAAGGCCAAACCCTTGGAGCCATGAAGACCCGAATAGAAAGAAGTAGGAGCAACCATTGAGTCAGGACCTCCTCACCATATCACATATCGGGGTCTTGGAGGTTGAGGGGAACCAGTTTTGACTGTAGAAGTCACGATCTTGCGAGTTACGAGAGCTTGTGTAACACGTGGCACGTCCACTTGGTGGGACCCACGTGGTTGACAGGTGGTGTGACAATAAGATTCCCAGAGAGAGGGAGAAGTGGTGACAGGTGGTGGACACGTGTCATTTGAAATGGGAGTCAACATCCTGTTGACTTCTCATACTTCAGGTTCTCGTAAGAAAGGACCACCAAGGCCCAACAACTCAAGTCGCGAAGTTGTGAGTTCCGAGAAGCCCGGAAGGAGTCAAACCTTCTCTGACTTTCACGTCTTGGGGTTTCGTGAAGGGAAGGTGCCAAGTTTGGATGCCACAACTTGGGAAGTTACAAAATAGCGAGGAGTGGAGACAATTGTTGGATCCAGGTCCCAGGAGGACCGTTGGATCAGGTACCCCATCGCATATCACACATTCAGTGGTTTGGAGGTTGAGAGAACCTTTTCTTGACATCAGAAGTCATGAAGTGACAAGAGTCGAGGCATGAGTGTGGACACGTGATAGAACCACAAGGTGGGGCCCGCGTGGTTGACAGGTGGACACGTGTCATCTGGGGAGGAGGATTCAACACTCTGTTGACCTCTTGCATCTCGAGGATTCATGGGATAAGAGCACGAAGGCTCATCGCTATAGCTCACGAAGTTGCGAGTTGTGACAAGAGCTAATGTTTAGCCTAGCCAGTGGTCACGCGCCGGGGGGGGCACTGACAGAAGGGAGCTATACCCCTTTTGTGATATAGTGTATCATGAGATTGGAAAGGAGGAGTTGAGAGCTTCGACTCGTGAACTCACGAGATGGTGATTTGTGAAAAGCGCCTTTGGGAATAGGCCTTGGTCATAGCACCATGGTCGCTTGGGAGTCGTGGAGCATGTGCCTAGTGTTGTTTGCACAGGGGAGCTTCCAAAAGGACCTGGCTCATAAAAGAAACTAAACTATGCTTAAGACCGAGAGGTTGCGCAGAGACTCTGTTGAGGCAGAGGTGGCATTTGCAGCCTGTGCTAAGCCCCATAGGGTCTCGGAGATTCTGTCCCTCGGGAAAAAGGCAAAAAAAAAATTATTATTCCGTAGCGGGTGTGTGACACGTGTGGAGGCCGAAGTGGAATAATTTACACTGAAAGGACATAGGTTGGAAACCATGCTTCCTCAATAGCATATACCGTGAAGGAGAGGAAGGCCCAGAAAGAATAAGGAAATTGTGGAAAACAAAAAATCGATTGAGTCATGGACAAGATCAGTGATCGAGGAGTTACTTATGCACATTATCCAGTTAGATCCTATTGAACCTGTAAGTCGGGAAAGAGGGAGCATAATGAGAAGGACAGATGCCTCGGGTTCTAACATTTGATATCCTACTCAGCAGCTGGAGCAGGCACAACTCGCCATTTCTGAACTCTACCAGGAAAATAGAGAATTAATATGACAATTGGTGGAAAATACCCTTGAGGTGTCAGCACCACAAGGTCGTGAAGGGAACGTAACCTTGCTCAAGAGGTAGCTTCAGGAAGTGCAAGATACAATCGTGCAGTTGCGTGAAACACAAAAGGTGTCGAAAGATCAAAAAATGAAAACACCTCAGGGTGCGCGAAGAAGATGGGAAGAAATTCCTCGGGTAGAAGAGGCATGATTGACGAGCTATGTTCGATGACACAATATTTTGATAGTTTTCCTCTTTTTGTGAAAAAAAATCATGTTCTTAATTTAACCAAGCTGATTGGCCCAAAAGGTGTAGACAATGTCTCTTGTATGTAATCTGAGCTTCATGGGGATCTAATATAAAATCTTAAAATGAACGTATCATTTCTTCTCTTTGTGTGTGTATCTATTGTGTTATTTGTCTAAATTTTCTTGTAAGTTAGTATCGAAATTATACTTAGTGGTGATCTGATTTACATTGTATTTCCATCGATATCCTATGGTGAAAAAACTCCAATGCCAATGGATTTCATCATATGGTGCTGACATGTCACTACTGGCTTGATATTTTGTGGTACTAAAGACCGGGGGTTAGCTCGTGGGCATTGGTCAGACTCGGGACTTTGTTCAAGTCGTTCTCTCTAAGCTAAACTTGGGACCATCGATGCCGAGAAGGTATCGAGGATCGACGTTTAGGAATAAATATCTCGCGAAGATTCCTTTGGGTTGGCATCCTAGAAACTCTTGATGCTGGGATATTCCAGACATCGACGATTGGAGGAAAATTTTTAGCATGGTCTGAATGTCTGTCGTGACTCGATCTTCTCTGATTTTGCTAAGTGCATCGGGTATCGGCCATTGGCGATATCATTTCCTCTTTCATTAACATTTATTCTCCTCACCTTTTCTCGATGCCAAAGGGGATTGATCATCAACATTATCTTTGTATGAATCTCATGGAGAAATAAAATAATCCCCTCTGTCAATGCCGATGAAGATCAACGCTCGGTGACTAAGGCTTCTTCGAATTATTTTACTTCATTTTTAATTCTTCCCGATGTTGAATCTTTAATTAAATGTTAGTCTTTTGGGTTAAAGGTTTTCATATGTTCAAGAAAACCTTTAAGGAATTTAAATGAGAAACAAAATGATAAGAGAAGGAAACATTTTAATAATGAAGTCGAATTAAATAGTGCAAAAGATCAAGTGGTACCCAAAAAGTAAAATTTTGACATAGGCATTTTAGGGTGTGTTGAGAGCTCAACAAATGGAGAATTACTGGGTGAAAGAAGAATCTTTGTTCCTCCTTCATGGATTTACTGATGCAAAATCTAGTGGAGAAATTAATTGGTTTTAAACTAGAGCTTCTTTTACCCTTACATTTGGAATCATTCGGTTGATGCTTCTGGTTCTTCCTATGGGGTTTGTAACCTTTGTTTCTCCTTCATTTCCTGTAACCCTGACTCATGCCCTCTTTTACAAAAGTCTAGTAAAGAATTCATAGCAATGGAGCCTTTAGTTACCTTTACCCACTTTTTTCGGTGTTGCTCCGCTTCTAGTGAGCATCCATAGCCCTGACGAAGTCACCCCAACATCACATACCTTTCTCTACTTCTAGTGATAATCCATAGCCCCAATGGAGATATATGCATGCCCTCTCATGTTGTCCACTCATTTGATAAAGTCAATTTTATTTTGGCAGAATGCCTTGAGAGAGTGTGAGAGGATGATGTCTGTTGTTTTGAAAGATGAAATGGTTAAGGTGAAACTTACTAGCTTTGTCTTTGAGGTCCATGTAATCCTTTTCCATCTTACTAGCTTTCCCTTAAGGTCTCACCAAGCAACTGATCAGATCCTTCTGACATTTATCCAAAGGTGTTCATCTACGCATGTTAGATAGAGAGCCCTTCGAAACAGCTGTAGGTTCTTCGGCGCTTCTTTTTTTGTATGTGAGAGATGAGTTAGGAACAAAGTTCGCTATGTCACATGATTTGAGGCCAACCATTGTCTTGATAAACACAACTTTCAAAAGTGCTAAAATAAAACCAAAAGAAAACAAAAACATTTCGAAATCAACATAGCTGCAACAAAATCATGAAGACAAAAGCATTTTGTTTTTGTTTTATATATATATAATGGAAATATTTATTTAGGGCTTGGTCATTTACTGGGAGGGCATCAAGGTCCCCCCTTAGATTCTGTAAATGATAAATTTCTTTCCCAATCTTCTCAGCCACAGAAAAGGTATCAACCACAGATTTTGAAACTTAGAATGTTTTCCTTTAGGCTCGTTTTCTCTGTCCCATTTCAAGACTAAGTCTCATACATCAAAATTATTCTCTTTAGCCTTATGCTTATCAAACCATTTTTTCACTATCTATTGGTGGGATATGAATTTTGACTTAGCCTTTTCCCTTTCTTCTTCTAGCTTGGGCAACGTATCAATTCTTTGTTGTATGACTGATGAAGGTTATCCTATGGAATATTGGGCTAGTTGAAGAGATGGAATATAAATCCCATTCAGGAGAATGGCTTCCTGTCCATACACTAGAATGTATGGGGAATTTCCTACAGCTTCCTTGGTTGTGACTCTATCTACCCATAAGGTGTTCTGGAGTAAATTATGCCAATTCATTTGGTTATCTGCAACCATTTTCTTCAATATCCTTACTAGGTTCTTATTATTTGATTATGCCACTCCATTTCCCTATGGGTAATAATTTGCAGAGTATCTAATTATGATTCCTTTGTCTAGAGAAAACTCTATCAATAAGGTGGAATACAAATAAACTGCATTATCGAAAACCAGGACAAAAGGTACACCAAACCTTGTGATTAATTGTTGTTCTATGAATTGGATTACTATATTCTCGTTTACATGGGTTAGAGGAATAGCTTTTTCCAATTTCGTGAAGTAATTAGTGGAAATAAGTATGTACTTGTGTTGTTTTGAAGAGCTTGGTGTAATTTCTCCTATGATATCTAACACCCATTTCTCAAAAGGCCTAGAAATAGTCACGAGTTGGAATGGAACTGTCGCTCTCTTCTCTCTCGCAAAACTTATTTGACAAGTTTTACAGTTTCTAGCGTTAGTGTGAGAATCCATAAACAAAGTGGGCCAACAATAACCAGCTCTCAGTATCTTATGAGCGGTGGTGTTTCCTGCAAAATATCCACCAACAGGACCATCATGGAGTTCCTTCAAAACTTTGTCTGCATATTCAAGTTCAAGACATCTTAAAATTACCCCATCATAATTAACTCAAAAAAGTACTGAATTTATGAGGAGATATTGTACATATTTCAACCTGAGAGCTCTCCTTTCCCCAGGGTTGTGGTTTTTTGGGCTAGTCCCATGGTGTAGGAGATCAGTCAAATTCTCATACCAAGAATTTGGCTCTGGGGAAATGTATGAAGCTTCACCACACCATAATTCCATTTCATTCTCCCATCCAGAATATTCATTTACTTGGTCCTGGCTTCAACTGCAAGTTTTTACAACCCTTCCCCTTTAACTAGTTTGGCAGGTTTTATATCTAGATCAAATTCTTGGGCCACTGCCATCAAATTCCCTCTTCTTTCCCCCATCTCTTGTTGAGTGAACAAATATCTGACCACAGGGTGAGGCACAATTACTTTGGTGTGGTTCTTGAGGATGTAAGAACTGAAGTGTTTTACTGCCTTATATACCGCATAGGCTTGTTTATCAATAGAAAGATAATTAAGTTTGGATCCTTGGAGATTGGTGCTCATGAATGACAACAGAGCCTCATTGTTGGAATCAGTCTTCTTAATCAATATTGCAGCTAACGACTGGTTGGAGGCGAAAATATAGAGGAAGAAATATCTATTAAAATCGATACTTTGTAACACGGGGGCTTGAGATATAGAAGTTTTAATATTGCTAAAAGCATCCTTATGTTCATCATCCCACTTAAATGCATAATCTTTATGAATCATCTTTTGTAAGGGTTTGATAGTTTCCACGAAATTGGGAGTAAACTTCCTTACGAAATTGATTTTCCGGAAAAATGACTGCATAGCTTTCTTGTTGTGAGGTAATGGAAGTTGAGCTATATCCTTAACTCTTTCTGGATCTATGCGAATGCCTACCTGAGATATGATGTGGCCTAGTAACTTTCCTTCCTCGACGTCAAAAATGGTTTTCCTAGGATTTAAGGATATACCATATTTCCTACACCTTTCGAAAATCTAAGTTAATTGTTGGATGTGCTCTTCTCTGTTCTTTGAGTACACGGTCACATCATCCAAATACACTACCACACACTTGTTGATTAGTCCCTGAAATGATACATCCATGGACCTCTAGAAGGTCGCTCCTTCATTTATTAACCCAAAGGGAATGCATTTATAAGTGAAGGTTCCCCACTTAGTTCAGAAAGTTGTTTTAAAATGATCTTCCTATGAAACTAGAACTTGTTTGTAACCTGAGAAATCATCCAGTAGAGAGAAAATGTCCGATCTAGAAATTGTTTGCAGGTGTTTCTCCATTGGCGGGACTAGGTAATTATCCTTTTCTGAAGCTCTATTGAGGTTCCTAAAATATATGCACAAGCGGATTTCTCCAGACTCTTTCCTCATAGGGACCAAATTTTCTGCCCACACGGAATGCCTAACCTGGAAGATAATTTTGGCATCTAATATTTTCTTCAATTCCTGACACATGAGAGGTTCCAGGGATGGGTGATACTTTCAGAGATTTTGTTGGAAGGGTTTCACTTCATGTTTTAACAGGATAATGTGTTGAATAATGTGGGTATCATAAGTTTTCAGATCTCGGTAGGACCATGCGAAGACATATTGATATTGTTTGAATAGTTTGAGACAAGCCTTCCTTTCCTCCTTAGATATAGTCATACCGATATTTATATTCTTTGGGTTTTTTGGGGTTCCAATATTTATAGTTTCATGCATGGGACAGAGGCTACCGATCTTTGCATTTTTGGGCCCCTTAAATCGTTCTTTCAGGTCAAAAAGATTTTCCAAATTAGCTATCCCTTTTGGGATTGTGTGAGACTTAGATTTGTTAATAGGTTGACATATCCAAGGATCATTTTCTGTTGATTGTTCCTGGAATACTTCATCGTCAATAGCTAAGTCTTTGAAATTGTCTTGGTTAGGTAGAAATTTTATGATCTGTTCATCCCCTTCAAAGACTTTCCAATTAGAAATATTGTTGGGCACCAATGGTTTGTATATTAGTTCCACAATTAATCAGGAAGGTTCATAATCTTCTAAAGGTGATAGCCTCGAGGCAGCAGTAGTTAGAGAATCAACAATAATGTTCTTCGCTCTGGGAATTGTTGAAATTTTGAAAACTTCTAAATTCTCTATTAGCCTGTGCACCTCCTGTTGGTAATTATTTAGGTGTGGAGAATTGCAGGGTATATTATTCCTTACTTGTCTAATGATAATCCTAGAGTCTCTGAAAACCTTCAATTCTTTGACATTTAAATCTATGGCTTTCTTTAACCCTTGTACTAGAGCTTCATACTTGGCAGTGTTTTCTGTGCATTCAAATTTTAGCCTATGGGACATGAAATGACATTTACCATTTGGATCAATGAGGATGAACCATGCCCCAGATCCTTCCTGTGATTTATATCCATCAAAGTATATGGTCCAAATTCATGAATGAAAGTTATCTGATTCTTTTCTCTTATTACCCTCTCGCTCTCCTATATTTTGTTCCGTGATTTCTAGCATGGGTTGTGGATAGAAGAAGGTTTCCTCTATCGGTATCAATGATTTCTCTTGAAATACGATTTCATAGTTTTGAGTGAGAGGAACATCAGATAAGAGAGGGGAAAAGTTCTCGAAGTAGGAATCTCAAGAATAATTTCCTAGCACGCGGAAATCTGTCGACGAGGGTTCATTCAAAGTTTCCAGGTTAGTGAAAATATGTTTAAGATATATTTCCCTATCAATTCTGATCATATTCATGTTCCCCTTTAACGACATCCATAGGTGTGCCCAGTCTGTACTAAAGTATCTGTTTAACTTCTTAGACCAGTCTCGGCTCAATAACAACCCATAAGCTTCTGGGATATATACTACTATGATGTCAATCACTTGCACAAACTTAGGATGTGTCGCTATAACGATCATTACATATTTGAGCTCTCCCATGACCTTCACCCAGGTTATGTCTAGTTGTATCACATTTTTATCACTCTTGAGAGGAACTTCATTTATTTTTTTACAGATAGATAGTGGCATAACATTAGAGGATGCTCCTGAATCGACCAAACATTTATGGAGGTTCATGTTGAAAACTTCAAATGTTAAAAGAAAAGGTGGGAAAAAAGGTTTTCCCTTCTTATCTTCTGAGCATGTGTTTAGAGTTGGTTTACGCACTAGATCTGTGGGCATTAAATTTATTTCCTGATCATTTCTTGTTGTAGGGTTTTCTACTGATTTCAAAGCTTGTAACAAAAAGTCTTTTTTCTAAGGGATCCTACATATGTCCATAACTGATATATTATCCTTCAACTTCTTCAAATATTCAACTATGTTGTAATCCATCTTGGGTGATTCTCAGGTATGAATGCTTATAGGGTTCTTACAGGGAGAAAAAGGTGCTTTTAGGTGATCAAGAGTTGTCTTACCCTCTAAATTTTGGGTCATACCAATATCTTTTGAGACAGGCGGACCTTTACTTCGTGTTTGTATAATCGAGACCTCTTCAAGTGGTTCTTGAGACTCAAACAAGTCATCGGAAGGCATGATTAGGTTAGGATCCCATATCAGCATGGTCGTATCTTCCGGTGGGTCAATCTCTTTTTGATCAACAACATTCATAACTGAACCGATTGGTCATTCGGTCAGGGAGACTTCATCTAAGAACCGATTGACCATCAAATTCATGGCATGCACCCATTGAGGGCAGTCTCTTTCGGAGTGGTTTTCTTGGTGATAAGTATAGAAAGAATCAAATTCCATGTTTCCCAAATCGATATTTAAGTTAGTTGGGGAAGGTTCAATTTCTTTGAACGATGAGTTTATTTTAAAGAAAGGCTTATAGGGCCTTTGGCCTTGGTTTCCCTCCCCGACACTTCATTTCATGTCTATGATATCATTGGAAAAATTCTTAACCATGTGTTGTGTAAGTTTTAAACCTACTAAGTAAAGAAATGCATATATATTCTTAAGCAATACAAAAATTAATCAATGGCTCATACACAGAATACACAGAGATTTTATACCAGAAACCCTCAATCAGGAAAACCTTTCTTATATTCATTATATCAAATTTCACCATTCACCATACAATATCTACAATGTTTTTAGGTATTCCATAGATACCAAAACCCTAATCCCTTAATCCGGGATTAATTTACAAATCCGCTAAAAATAGCAAAAACCGCCCAAAAAAAAAATTCGAGGCACTACCTCGGGCTACCACCCGTTTCCAAATGTTGCACATAACTAGGGGGGGCATACCCACCCCCCCTGGGACCCCCTAGGAAATTGCCCGACGCACACGACAGATCTCTAGTAGTAGGGATCATCAGACGCAATTGTCATATCTGACGCGCCCACACACACACATGCAAAGAATATAACGCATACCAAACATTCTCCCACTTGTTGTTTTCTTTGCATCCAAGGGTCTAGGGGATTATATAGTCAACAATCCAGGGCAGCAATGCCCATTGTTTCTCTACACCAGGAGAGATTTTCTATGCTCATAGGCTTTGTCAATGAATCTGCAACATTCTTCAAATTGTCAACCTTTTCCAGGAAAACCTTCTTTTCCTCAACCATGTCTCTCACAAAGTGATACTGAACATCAATATGCTTTGTCTTCGAATGATAAGTTGGGTTATTTGCCAAAAATATTGCACTCTGACTATCATAGTCTAATCTCACTTCTTGTTGTACCAACCCAATACCTGAACACAATCTTTGTAACCATACTACTTCCTTGCTTGCATGAGTGGATGCCATGTATTCAACTTTTGTAGTTGAGAGTGCCACTACAGCCTGTCTTTTTCTCATCCAACTGATTGCTCCTCCAAATAGGTTAAACACATACCCACTTATAGATCTTCTGCGATCCAGATCTCCAACCCAGTCTGCATCAACAAAGCCATGTATGTCCACCACTTTGTCTAATCGCGATCTTCCTTGGTAGCACAATCCATAACTGGTGGTGCCATGAAGATACCTGAAGACCCTCTTTATTGCTATCCAATGCTCCTTCCCTGGTTTTGACATATACCTGCTCAAAAATCCCACTGCATGTGCAATGTCTAGTCTAGTACAAACCATTGCATACATCAAACTACCAACTGCACTGGCATATGGAACATGGGACATGTCCTCTTCTTCTTCCTGTGTCTTGGGACACTGATCTATAGATAAATTTACACCTATAGGAATAGGAACCTTGACCAGTTTACTTTCATGCATATTAAACCTTTGCAATATCGTCTCAAAATATTTTCATTGATTCAACCAGAGTTTCTTGTTTGCATGATCTCTTTTAATCTCCATTCCCAGAATGAAGTTAGCAGCACCAAGATCCTTCATGTCAAATTTGGCGGATAGCTACAATTTCACCTCCTTGATAACATCCATGTTATTTCCTACCAACATGTCATCAACATACAACTCTACATAAATGAAGTGATTACCAACCTGCTTGGAATATACATAGTGATCATCCCTGCTTCTTACAAATCCCAATCCAAGGATGTATGTGTCAAACTTTTGGTACCACATCCTAGGTGATTTCTTCAAACCATATAGTGACTTCTTTAGCTTACAGACCAGCTCTTTCTTTCCCTTCACTACAAAGCCTTCTGGATGTTTCATGAAGATTTCTTCTTCCAGATCCCCATGTAGGAATGATGTATTCACATCCATCTGTTCCACTTCAAGATCAAAAGAAACAGTAATAGATAAAATAAATCTAATAGAAGTTAACTTAGCAACAAGAGAAAAAATATCACCAAAGTTAATTCTCTCTACCTGGGAATAACCTTTTGCTACTAATCGAGCTTTTTATTTCTCCACTTTACGTTGTGCATTAAACTTCTTCTTGAAAAAATATTTGCTACCAACTGATTTTCTTCCAGCTGGCAACTCAACTATATCCCATGCCTCATTCTTATCCAAGGCATCCATTTCTTCAACCATGGCCTTCTTCCAGACTTTACTATCCTCCGAATTCATTGCTTCCCTGACAATTCTGGGATTATCATCAGTAATAGATAAAGAAAAATTGGAATGAAAATCAAGTGGGCTATACCTTTCTGGTTGCCTTCTATCTCTCACTAATCTCCTCAATACTGGGGTATGCATTTCTTCTTCTTGTTCTTCTGCTTCCACTTCTTTAGATGATTTAGATTTCACATCATCCAACTCAAGCTCTATTTTCTCAGGTTCATCTTGCATTGGTGGGAATTCCTGTTTGGAAACATCTTTTACCTCTTTGAAAACAACATCTTGACTGTAAACAATTTTCTTGGTTTTTGGGTTCCAAAGCTTATAACCTTTCACACCATCTTTATAACCAATAAAGATACACTTTTCAACTTTATTATCCAGCTTACTCCTATTTTCCTTTGGAACATGTACATAAGCATCACAA
>ML866286.1:21726-40119 GCA_009831015.1 Picea engelmannii | reverse complement strand
GGGAAAGGATCAATACTTGATTTAGTCCAATAAATAAATCAATAACTTACAATGCAATACTTGAAGAGAATTTGTAGTAGTAAGTGAAATCTAAATATCTCCATGCAAGGTCCTTTTACCTCTTACGTTCAACCTATAAATATGTTATGTGAAGGATACAAGATCCTTTGTGAATGGAAACCAAGAGAGGTAAGGAAGTAACAAGAGAGAAATAAACTCAAACAATGAATGGATATGTATAATAGTTCTTTATCTCTCCAATGGAATTCTAGCAACATAACCTTTATGTATTTTCCTCTTATGAATTGCATCCCCATAACTTCTTCATATAGATGGAAAATGAAACCCCAAGACTCACATATCTTCCATATCAACTCTCCCCATTCGTTAATGAGAATACATAATATCAGTGTGGATTAAGGAAGGTTAAGTGATTGGCGTTTATGGATATGAGCATTCTAAAAGGTTTGCACGTACCCACTACACCATCTAAACAAGCATGCATGTATTTATGAGCCATGGAATAGTTATTTCCTTAATTTGGAAGGGTCACATAGATCTCAAGGGATGAGTGGTGTAGGCAATAAAAGGTAAATTACACCACCCTACAAATAATCAACTAGAGGTTTGACCTAGCTTAATAAGTTACAAAACGACCATGCCATTTTGTGATGGGATGCATTATATAAGTTATACATGGATTGGTGATGTTTCCAAGTATGATCACTCAAATATTGCAAGTGAACAACATTAGGGTGATAGAATTCACATTGCATGCATGGTTTGAAGTATTGTGTGATTTCTAATAATTGTACTTTTTTATCTTATAGGATGAAAATTTATGTTATTTTCCCTTTCTTCATTTATTTCCTTTAGGATTATTCTTTTATTTCTCTTATGGTAATTCCTCATTATTACTAAATGAGGCTTCGAAGAACTTCTTGAGAGTTCTTCCATCTTCTAAATATTTTTCTATCATTCCTTGTTTCCTCAATCTTTGTCCATTATAAAATTATTAGTTTCTCTTAGGGTCATTCCTCATTATTATTAGATGAGATATCTCTAAACATCCAAAGAGTACTTATTGTATTTTGTAACTTTTCCTTCCATTATCATATCTTCAATCTCTATCCATGATAGAAAGATCATTTTCTCCTTTGATGTCTATGCAAACATTCATATTCCTTGTATGTATGTATTTTAGATTTTTGGAAATTGTACATGGTGCTAGGTTCTAGTTCAAATATGATCCAATGAATATGCTCCTCATGCATAATATTTTATCTGACTAAGCAAACCCATCATCTTGGAATCATATTTCATGATCATTTAATCACACTATTTCTTGAAGTTCTTCGACAATCGAAAGTGGATGGTTTAACACTACTACAAATTTCTCCACTACTTCCTTCCATATTATAAATTGGTATTTTTTGTATAATTTATGGAACTAATAAAGAGTAGGTTCCCATAGAAAACCTTTTAATTGTTCCCACTTATGTTATACTCCTCCTATCCATATGCCTACCACATTAATTCAAGGGTAAAAAAAAATGGGCATCTCCATTTTGACCCCCATTAAATCTTGTAACTTGAGAAAGATCCACAGATATTGATCTACCCTCTCTATGATCCTTTTCATCCTTGGTAATGTCTTTATACTTCCCTATCCACTAATTATGGTCTCCATGCATATTTATGGCATTATAATTTCTCATAATAATGTCAAGATTCCATCAATCACTCTCTCCTTAAGGGAAATCTATGGTTGTAATACTCATTTTTTTCTTTCTTTCTATATAAATTGTTTTCTCTATTCTTAGGTTTGGTATTTTATCCTTTTTCTTCCTACCATAATATTATGGGTGTTGCATCTCTAATAACATGTGGCAATAGAGGTGGTCAAGGTGACAGAACATTGTTTAACTTCTTAGACCCATTTTCATAATGCTCATGTTCTTCCTCAAAATTTAACTCTTCCTCCTTTTTGATTCTAGTTAATATTTCTCAATGAAATATATCCTACCCAATATGTTACCATATCATTAACCTCCATTGAATTTGACATTTATAGGTCAAATGACACCTCAATGATGTCTTTCATCCCTCTTTGTGATGGGAACTCTTTGAGCACTTCCTCTTGTGCTCAGTAGTTCCATATCCTTGTTTCACCTATTGTTCCTCAAGTTTGTCCTAGCTGGGGAATATTTACAAGGCACCCTATGGAGGCTTTGAAAAATCCTCCCCATGTTAGGCTTCAAACTGGCTCTTGGGCCAGAGGGTGCAACCCTCAAACATTCTCAAATATGGTTATTCAAAAACACTTTAGAATTATCTCTCTCATGAAAAATTTAATGTCAAATTTTAGTGGTTGCATGATAATAAAATTTTGGAGGAATAATGCAAACTAGACACAACAACTCTATCTAAACCTTCAGAACGGGGCCTTTCCATTAGGCACATTTATCCCACATTTTAGAGACATAATTATGAGTTTGAATTGAATATGTAGAAGAGGTTTAAAGAAGAAATATTTCTCAAGTACCAATAAGAATGGAAGGTTAGTCCTTGGCACTCAAGGAATACACTAAAATATCAAAAATGTTAATGAGGGTGGAAATCCTTAACATTTATTAATAGGACATGAATCCAATAGTGTGCCAGAAAATTTATTGGGAAATATTCAAATGAATACCATATTTCAAAAGAAACTATAAATTTTGGATAACCTTGACTTCAAAGCATGCAATAAAAGTTATTGGGCAACCTTCAAACGAATACCATATTTCAAAAGAAACTGTAAAGTTTGGATAACCTTGACTTCAAAGCAGGACATTGTTTTATACTAAAAACTCTTTTATACAAAACACATTAGAAATATATACTCTACCCATTTTCAAAGCATTTAAAGATAAATACCCCACTCATAATCTTCAAAATAAGTCAATACATGATACAGAAGAATAATAAGTATTTGAATAAAGTCATGTCTTAACCTTATATTCAAAGATAAACAGCATTGAGAATAAATCTTCAAAATTAATCTCCATAACTAGAAAAAGTTATCCATGAGTTCATAAACACTCAAAAGAAAATTTCTTTATAGACTAGAGAAATATGAATAAATTGGGAGAAATACAAATTCTTCAAATAAGGTGGAGAATCCTCTAGTATGTTACTTTATCTTCCATAAATATAGTGGCCTTCTAGGCTCTAGAGAAACTCAACCTCCAAGATGAAACATATTTCAACCCTTTCTTCCTATGGAATGTTGTTTTTTATCCTCTCTTTGAATGCTAAATTCCAGCCTCCATTTGTGTAACTAACTTCCAAAAATAGACAAAGTTATTGTAGAGGCTCGACACCTTACATTCTTTGTGTCTCACTTGCTCTAAGGAATCCAATCCTCTACTAATTCTTACTATCACATAGTCTCCCAGTTGTCCCATTTCTCCAAAGGATGAGCATTTTTTATACTTTGTCACCATCTTCATGGCCCATTATGAACTAATATATTTTTTTATCTTTTACCTACTATTAAATGAATTTTAAACTTCATAGAAGGTATGTTACAATCTTTTCTTAACCCTTTCCCCACTAAGAGAAAACCAAGAAAGAAATAATATTACATTAATGAGGACCAAATGAGTATCCCTTCATTCACAATGTGTAGTAAACAATTAGAACCCTAGCTACGATTGGAAAATTTGCATTTGATACAATAAGTTGGAAATCCCTAACTACTTTGCATGTATCTCAAATTACATTAATTTTCATTTAACACCATAATACTTAGTTCCACATCGTGATGATTTTAATGGAATTTTTACAACTTTTCTTCATTGCGGTGATTGCAAAAAACTATGTTATAACTTCTAGTGGTATTCCCTTTATCTCTAGAAATTTTAGAAATGTAAACACACAATAAATGTAGCACATTGTTGCATAAATGCCAAATACACTTGTAAAACCCACTACTTCTACTAATGCAGGAAGAGTGTAAGTTACAATTATGTTACAAATTCAAAATGGCAAACAACATATTGCAATATAAACATCATGAACACGAGTGGGAAATATCTTTGCACAGAGTATGTTTGTTATTGGTCCAAAGCTCGTGACAAAATGGAAAAAGTATGAAACTATACCAACATGGTATAGCAGCTTTAACCATAGTTCCCATTGTAATAATGTTTGACACTACCAAAACCACAAGCACTATGACTAAATAAAAGTGACCTTCTACCGGATTTATCCATAAGCCACATGGAAACTCCAATACATGGAAGCATCAACAAACTTGTCACTTCACTGATCATAAGTGATGTTGAGTCTGACCCAATGCCCATATTAACCAGAAGGACCTCTACACTTGCTTCTTCAAAATTATTTTCTCTTCTTCTAGACCCTTCAAGGATGTTTTCTATTGGTCCAAATCCCATGAAAGAAAGGAAAATGTATGAAATTGGACCAACATGATATAGCATCTTTAACCATAGTGCCCATTGTAATAGTGTTTGACACCACCAAAAACACAAGCGCCACAATTAATTAAAAGTGACCTTCTACCAGATTTATCCAAAATCCACATGTCAACTCCAATACATGGAAGCATCAACAAACTTATCACTTCACTCATCAGAAGTGATGTTGAGTCCAAACCAATGCCCATATTAACCAGAAGGACCTATACACTTGCTTCTTCAAAATTATTTTCTCTTCTTCTAGATCATTCATGATTGTCATCACTTCTCCTAATCACATTCCACACACCACTACATCCTCAAGTGAAGAACATCCACCTTGTGTTATGTTTGGATTCATAGGATGCATTGCCTCCCCTACAATGCACACATTTCCCTTACATAATTTTATGAATAACAATGCTCATGGTCACCTCAAGATGAGTGGCGTTAATGTTAAAGTGTCTATCTAAGTTTTCTTTATTGTGTCTAGAATCTGATCTAAATGATCTTCAAGTATTTCCAAATATCTTTCTCATATACACTTTGGATCATTTCTAATATTTGAATTATTGAACTACAAAGAAATTATAACAAAGGATGATGTAGTATTATAATACAAGAAAGTGAATTATGACTTGTGAACCAATAAATATCCTTCTCATTAACTTACCTTCAAATGTTATCCCCAAAATTGTTGCACCTTTGGCTCAAACTTATGTCCTTCGGGGTATGTTTACACTCCCTTACAATCAGAGTCTCTGAAAAACCCATGTAAATATTAGAGGACCAGATTTAGGATCCTCTAATGAATTAAGAATCGATATTGAATTGTCAATTTCTTACAATTCCTCCAATGAAAATGCATGAGATCTCTATATGAAATAAACAATATCATAGACCATATAAAGAATACCTTCAAGATCCAAAACTTCAATAGGGACCAAAATAGACTGAGATCTGACATGTTGTGCATACTTTTGATATTCTTGTGTCACAACAAGTTTTTCAATATTGCTACAACCAGATATTGTATCCTTGGAAACACAAAGAAAAATTTTCCATCTATCAACTATGAGAACATGAATTGGTTCATATCAGAGAAGAAATGAATTGTCCATAATCAAGCTCTCTTCAAACAAAGTCTCCTTAGCCCACACTTCTGCATATCAAAGATCCAGTTTTGAACATCGCTTAGCCAAAAACAAGTCTTTTAAAAACTATTAATGCCTTATCCTCCAAACCCTATTCCAATATTTCATTTGCTTCTTCTCTTATCGCATTATACCCAACGAAAGCATTTTTTCCTATAAAATTTTACATGAGGATTTGATGCGTGCATTTTAACAAACATTGATGCTCTAAGAAATATAGCATTGCAATCATTTCTAAAAATGATTCAATTCCATCTGTTGCAACAAGGATTTCCTATTTAAGAGACCTACTCACCAAAATATACATCTAGACCTCATCCAATACAACAAAAGAACTAAGAATTAAGATCTCTGTAACTTAATTCTATTCTGCCCAAAGAAAATTCAGGTAGATAAAAATGCTTGCCTGCGCTATGTATGCAAGACTGGACTCTTTGCCTCCCAGATACTTTATATCATCAGGTACTGCAGTGCTAAGAATGCAGAGCAAGGATTCCCACTGATGGTGATTGATGGAGTCACCGACATACATGATTCTCTTTCCCCTCAGTCTCTCAAGCATCTCTGTAGCATTCAACCTTCAAGGCAAGACATATGCCACGCCGGGCCTCAGACTCCTTGGCTCCATGATTAACTTTCTCAGAACTATTTTGTAAGGGAGAAAAATGCGGAGCCAAACTACCAACACCATGGGAGTTCGGAGAGGAGCTGAAATATATTTGGAGTCCAGGGTTCTCCCGTATTTCTTCCCCATCAGGCCACAGAGAAGATGAACAAATAAGCAACCAGATTATAACCCCAGCTACAATAAGAGAAATAATCCTGTTATTTCTAACCTTCTTCATCCATTTATCCCACTGGTCCATGCTAATTTTTCTAAGAAACCCAAAATTGACTCAGTCTGAAAGAAAATGAAAATCCTTACACCCACTACCTCTCCTACAAGATACTACGAGAGATCAAAGTTTTCTCTATCACTACCAATGAATTAGCAAATTAATAGTCAAAATGGGCAAACAATACACTGTATATGCTAAACCCTTTATGTCATCTTCTGTCCTCTCCCATCTCGCTTAAATAGCAGAGATAAAAAGTTATGGATACGGTGTTGAAGTTCAAATTGCTAATTTTGGAGGAGGAACGCACAGTTGCACTATATGTTTGGAGCTTTGTTACTGCCACCGCTGAGCCAGGCAAGTTGTCTGGATTAATTTTATAATGCTAATATATTAGCAGTTCAGCCCGTTATAATATAAAAGAGCCAAATCTGACGCATGCAGTGTAATTAACTAACAATCAATTAATATATTAATCGGTAAATAAAATGCAAATCCCCTTCAAGTATTTTAAACATAGGTTGGGTGATAATCTATCACATGCTGATGTACGATGCGAAAACCTTAGATAAAAATACATTTAAGAACTCCAGATTTGTAATGGTATGTAGGTTTAATTCTTATTTTGTCAATATATTTATCTCGATAATAGGGCAGATTTAATAGGGGTTTAGTACTTAATAAGTTTTCTATGGACAGGATTAAATATGGTTGGAATATTCTAAGTAGTCACACAAAATAAATGGCTGTGATTTCAATCATTAACTTCCTAGCTATTATAAATACATCCATTTATGTGTTTACTTTTTTACATTTACCTAATCATATTTAAAAATTGTTTTGATAGCTAATTGATTGCCACCTAAGCGATTAAAGAAATTAAAATATTAACACCAGATAAATGAAGCTCAACCGTTTATTTGTTAATCAATAATAAAATTTAATATATTTTTTTAAGGATTCTTTTCATCTTATCAGCCTTTTGGCGTTGATCAACCACAATTATGTTATGTGGCTGTGCTAGTGATTATGAAATTTATATGATTAAATTTCATAATCAAGTTTCTTGAAAAAGCAATAAGTAAAAGCAATTCGCCATGGTATTCTCAAATCTGATCAATGATGACTGTGTGAAATCTGATCGGTGATAACTCTGCGAACCCTGTCCGTTAATAACCTGGTGTTCTGGTAATTGATCCTTTAGATTGTGTGAGAGATACCGTGGGTTTCTTCCATTAAAAACTTGGAGCTGCTAAACGTCGAGTTTAATAGAGCTGACTGTTGTCTGTTGAAGATCTCGTTGTGTGTCCGCCATCCTCCCAAAGAACCGTTGATTATAGTCTATGTAACCGTGAAATTCGTGGTGGGCGGAGGAATTCTACTGAGAGCTTCATTCTCCATAGACACCTCTCCATCTCTAGGTGCAGTGAGATGGTTCTCTAGGGGCCGTTAGAACGTTCCAGAACGGTCCACCCAACGATTTGCATGAATTAAATATCATCTTATGGTTGATCGAATGGGAAAGGAAATCAAGTAATGTTATGACTGAACAGTAGCATCTCGTGCGACGAGTGCAAGAATATCGGCGCATGAAACCACTCCCGGGCATACCTTCTCCACTGCAGCTTTGACTGTATCAATGACTTGGAATCCTCTCAGGCTCAGTTTCGGAATCGTGTCCTTTTTAGCTTTCGTTGATTTTGTTGAATTCGAGAGCATGGATACATCACAACCCTTCAGCCAGTTAAACATGTAATTTTGTTGATCCAAAACATGTTGTAAATGCTATGCTCTTTCATTGCAGCATTACCAGGACACATAGATATATTGTTGAATAACAGGGCTGTAAACATAAATATACTCACTCTAACAAAGCATGCATTCTGAGTGAAGAATGCAGGGGAGTGCTTAAAAAAACAATAAACAGTTACTACACAAGTTTCAGCACTGTGTAACAGCACCTGTAAGTTACAGCCAGGTGTTTCAGCAATTTTTTCAGTAAGTGTTTCAGTAACTGTTTCAGCAAACAATAAATAACTATAACAGCAAAAACTTAAGTAAATCACTCCTGCATCATATACTAAGATCAATACTCTGTTCTACAACAACCTTTTCAACAGGTTTTTCAGTAGAGTAAAATGGCTTTACAACAAAACACAGATATAGTTGAATAGGGGAATTATAACAACAGACTAAAAACGCATAACGCATATTACAGCAGCAAAATAATTTCACTGAATCATTCCCTGCAACAATAAATTAACCCAATACTTTTGTACTAAAAACTCAATAGCAGCTACAGCAAAATATTTCACAGCACAGGAATTTAAATGAAGTTTTCAAAAAGTAAACAAAGTATGCATGCTACAGCAAAATAAATCACTCTGTAACAAATCTAAACATTATCATGAGTTTACAAACTCAGATTCAAACAAAAACAGAGTAACACTCTCAAAATTTCATTATCAATTTTCTCTCTATATATTTGTCCCATTCAAAATCAAAATTACATAGATGTATATGTACTGATACAATTAGTCGGTTAGCTTGCTCCTTCATTGTACCTAAGTCGAATTTGGATTTTCCTTAACATTAATGGTCCATTTCCCCTTTGATATTTGATCAATAAAAAATGAAACAGTGTGGCGGTGATAACTCTTCGATCATTAAATGGATAAGGCGATCAAGGCGGTGGAAATTAATTTTTGGACAGTGGTAACTCTTCAAAATTTGATCGGTTGATATAAGTCGTCTTTTGGTCGATGTAATGATTAATTTTTTGACATTCTCCCCCTTAATCATTTCACCCAAAAAAAAAACTCTACAATATTATAGTTCACAAATCCCCATGTCTTTTCTGTGAATTTCAAATAATTATTTTGCTAAGGACTTTGTAAACATGTCTGCAAACTGATTTTCAGATTTGCAAAACTCTACAGAAATTTTATTATTGTTTATCAGTTCTCAAATAAAATGATATTTTGTATCAATATGCTTAGTTTTCTTGTGGAAAACATTATTACATGACAGAGCAATGGTTGATTTATTGTCACAGAAAATCCGAGTTGGTTCTTGTTGTTCATGCAACAACTTAGTCGCAATCCTTCTCATCCACACAAACTGGCATGCAGTTGTTGTTGTTGCAACATAATCTACATCAGCAGATGATAAAGTCATAATGGGTTGATTTTTTGAATCCCGAGCTACTTCTCTTTATCCAAAGATAAACACATATCCTGATGTGTTCTTCCTGTCATCTACACTACCTACAAAATCACTATCAGTGTATCCAATAAACTTAAAATCTGAATCTGATGTTTACAGGACACCATAATTAGTTTTTTCAGCAACATATCTTAGGATCATTTTTCCTGCTTACCAATGAGTACTCTTCGGAGTCTCCATAAATATAAAAAGAAGACTTACAGCAAACATAATATCAGGTCTTGTTGTTTTCAAATACATAAGACTTCCACCCAGTTTTTTATACAAAGTTGGATCAACACATGACCCCTCATCATTATTACTGAGTTTTGTACCAGTTGCAATTGGTGTTACAGTTGGTTTACAGTTCACCATCCTAAACCTTTTCAATATGTCATTTGCATACTTAGTTTGACAAATAAAAATACAATCTTTAGAATGATTTACTGCAATGCCTAGAAAATACTTCATCATTGCTAAATCAGTCATTTCAAAATCAGTTTTCATGGTTTTCTTAAACTCATCTACTGAAATATTTCTAGTTAAAATCAAATCATTAACATATAAGCATACAATCAAGAATTTACCTTCATGATTTACCTTTGTATACATAGTTGGATCACTCGGATTCTTGTTGAATCCTTAGCCTTTCAAGTATTCATTAATTCTGTTATACCATACTCTGGGTGCTTGTTTCAATCCATACAATGCTTTCTTTAACCTGTATACTTTACCTTCTTGTCCATCGATCTCATATCTTAGAGGTTGTTTCACATAAACCTCTTCTTCCAGAAAACCATTTAAAAATGCATATTTTACATCCATCTAGTACATACACCATTTATTGTGAGCAGCAATGGCTAACACCATTCTTATTGTATCAAGTCTGGCTATAGGTGCAAAAGTTCCATTATAATCAATATTGGGTTGTTGACTACACCCCTAAGCTACAAGCATTGCCTTGTGCTTCTCAACTTCACCTTCAGCAGTTAACTTAGTCTTGTAAATCCATTTAACAACTATAAAAATTTTATATTCGGGTAAATCTACAAGTTCCCAAGTGTTATTCATTTCTATGGCAACAATTTCCTCATTCATAGCTTCTACCCAAACTTCTTTCTTAACAACGTCATCAAAATTTACAGGACCATATGCAATTAATGCAAAATTTGAAACTTGATCTATTTCATCATTTTGCTCATATAATTATTTTAAACTACTAGTATTTTGACCTCTAATTTTGTTTCTTAATGAAGATAAAGTAGGATTTGATTCATCACTTACCTCTAATCTTGTTTGTTGTCTATCGTGACCTGATGGTTCTCCACGCTCATATGTTTTGGGTGTTCCTAGTTGTGATGGGCAGACTCTTGGTGATTGTTTTACAGGATTTCTTGTTGCAGGTGTATGTGACTATGGAATCAACTGTCCACCTTGTACGGCATGCTCATCTCCATCATCATCTTCATGAGATATTTAAGCTCCCCCTGAAACAATTTTGTCAATTCTACCATCCCAAGCCTCTTCTTCCTTGAACTCAACGTCTATGTTGATAACATACTTCTTGGTGATGGGATTATAGAGTCTATATGTCTTAGAATCCTCACTATATCCAAAAAATACACATTTCTCACTTCTATCATCCAACTTTCTCCTTATATCTTCAGGTACATGTGCATAACCTACACACCCAAAAATCCTCAAATGGGATACATTGTTATTCTTACCATTCCAAGCCTCCTGGGGAACTTGGTTCTTCACACTCTTAATTGGAATTATGTTCAGAATGTATACTGAACAAACAATTGCATTGCCCCAATATTCATTTGGAATATGCTTCTACTTCAACAAACTTCGAGCCATATTCATAATGGTTTGATTCTTCATTTTAGCCACTTCATTCTGTTGTGGAGTATAACGAGTGGTAAATTGTCTCTTGATTCCATGATACTCACAAAACTCCATGAAATCGGTTAGCATATACTCACCTCCTCTGTCTGATCTCAAGACTTTAATATATTTGCCACTGTCTTTTTCAACCATAACTTTAAGCCTCTTAAATATATCAAAAGATTTAGACTTTTTCTTCAGCAAATAAACCCAAGTTTTTTTACTAAAACCATCAATAAAATTCATAAAATAGACATTACCAGTCAATGAAAATGTTTTCATCGGTCCACATAAGTCTGTGTGAACAATTTCCAGCGGAGTTTTAGCCCTGTACGAAACTCCAGAAATAAATCTATCCATGTGATGTTTTTCAAGTATGCATCTCTCACACGAGCTTGTTGGTTGTTGAATATTGGGAAACCCCTTCACCATTTTCTTCTTCTATAGAAAATCTAAACCTCCAAAATGTAAATGGTCATATCTCAAATGCCATAACCATGACTCATCCAAACCTTTAGCTTTATAAGCATTCAAAGAGCCAGTCATATCATTTCTCATAATAAGTGGAAACATTATATTCTTTGTCATCTCTACTCTAGTAATAAATTGTTTACTTGGATACTTATCATAAATTGTACATAACTTGTTCTTGAATAACACTTTGTACTTTTTCTCTATTAATTGTCCAACACTTAAAAGATTGCATTTCATACTAGGTACATAATAAACATCATTTATTTTTCTTCTTTCATCATTCTTAGTATAAACAAGAATCATACCTTTACCATTAACTCTTACCTTGTTGTCACTACCCAACTTTACCTCAGACTAAATATTGGTATCTAAAATGGAAAAAAAAAATTATTTCCAGTCATGTGATTGCTACATCCATTGTCCAAAAACCAAACATCATTTGAACTTTCCTAGGTGACATTACAAGTCAGAAACACAGGTTTTTGGTCATCCTTTGACTCCTATGTCATGTGAGCGGACTGATTTCCAACATATGTTTTCTTCTTCCAACACTTGTTAGCATAATGTCCAAATTTATTACAATAATATCATTGTACCTTCGATTTATCATACCTCTGATTTCCTTGCTGCCAAGATCTATTGCTACTCCCCCTTAAACTAGGAGGATTCTGCTGAGTTTTCTCCTTAGATTTTGAATCATTTTTGTTTTCTCTATGACCAACAAACTGGCCTCCTCTTCATCTGCTTCTAGTCCTTCCTCTGTCTCTTCCTCTAGTAACATGCATCTAGGATTTGAAGGCATTTTCTAATGGATTATCATATCTAGACATCCAGGATTCATGAGCAATCAGAGAACCATTTAATTCATCAATATGCATTAAACTAATATCTTTAAATTCTTCTATGGGTACAACTACATATTCAAATTTCTTTGGCAAAGATATGAGAACTTTCTCAATTACTCTCTTGTCTGAGAGGTCTTCACCATACTGTCTTAGTTGATTCACAACATTCATGACTTGAGTCATGAAACTATCAACTGACTCGTTGTCCTTCATCTTCAGATTTTCAAAGTCTCTTCTCAAATTCTGAACCTTGACAGTCTTCACCTTGGATACACTTTGATAGCTAGTTTCAAGAATGTCCCAATCTTTCTTTGAAAAAACTGAATTTGACACCTTCAGAAATATGGTTTCATTTAGGCCTTGTTGAATAAGATCGAGGGCTTTGTTGTCTTTTTTTATGATCTCCTTTAACAAAATTTGTTCAACATTTTTCAGAGCCATTTATGTTGCTTGGTCAGTAGGCTCTAGATAACTAACAGTAACAAACTCCCAAAGATCTTGAGAACACTGAATTTTTCTCATTCTGATAAACCAAGAATCATAATTTCTTTCAGTCAAAACAGGAATTTGTGGCTGAGCCAAATTACCGTTTGTATCCATTTCAGATCAAATTTCAAATCATTTTATTTAGTTACAATGAGGAACTAGAAATATTACTAGCTCTGATACCACAATGAAGGATGCAGGGGAGTGCTTCAAAAAATAATGAACAGTTACTACACGAGTTTCAACACTGTGTAACAGTGCCTGTAAGCTATAGCTAGGTATTTCAGCAATTGTTTCAGCAGGTGTTTCGGCAACTGTTTTAGCAAACAATAAATAACCATTGCAGCAAAAACTTAAGTAAATCACTCCTGCATCATATACTAATATCAATACTTTGTTCTACAACAACCTTTTCAACAGGTGTTTCAGCAGGTTTTTCAGCAGAGAGTAAAATGGCTTTACAACAAAACAGATATATAGTTGAATAGGGGAATTATAAAAACAGACTAAAAACACATATTACAGCAGCAAAATAATTTCACTAAATCATTCCCTGCAACAATAAATTAACCCAGTACTTCTGTACTAAAAACTCAATAGCAGCTACAACAAAATATTTCACAGCACAGGAATTTAAATGAAGTTTTCAAAAAGTAAACAAAGTATGCATGCTACAGCAAAATAAATTACTCTGTAACAAATCTGAACATTATCATGAGTTTACAAACTCATATTCAAACAGAAACAGAGTATAAAATCCCCTGTTAACACTCTCAAAATTTCATTATCAATTTTCTCTCTATATATCTGTCCCATTCAAAATCAGAATTACATAGATGTATATATATTGATACAATTAGTCGGTTAGCTTGCCCCTTCGTTGTACCTAAGTCGAATTTGGATTTTCCTGAACATTAATGGTCCATTTCCCCTTTGATATTTGATCAGTCAAAAATGAAACGGTGTGGCGGTGATAACTCTTTGATCATTAAATGGATAAGGTGTTCAGGGCGGTGGAAATTAATTTCTGGGCGGTGGTAACTCTTCAAAAATCGATCAGTTGAGATAAGTCGTCTTTTGGTCGGTGGAATGATTAATTTTTTGACATTCTCCCCCTTAATCATTTCACCCAAAAAAAAAATCTGCAATATTATAGTTCACAAATCCCAATGTTTTTTCTGTGAATTTCAAATAATTATTTTGCTAAGGACTTTCTAAACATGTCTGCAAACTGATTTTCAGATTTGCAAAACTCTACAGAAATTTTATCATTGTTTATCAGCTCTCAAATAAAATGATATTTTGTATCAATATGCTTAGTTTTCCTGTGGAAAACATGATTACGTAATAGAGCAATGGTTGATTTATTGTCACAGAAAATCCGACTTGGTTCTTGTTGTTCATGCAACAACTCAGTCACAATCCTTCTCATCCACACAATCTGACATGCAGTTGTTGTTGTTGCAACATAATCTACATCAGCAGATGATAAAGTCATAATGGGTTGGCTTTTTGAAGCCTAATCTACTTCTCTTGATCCAAAGATAAACACATATCCTGATGTGCTCTTCCTGTCATATACACTACCTGCAAAATCACTATCAGTATATCCAATCAACTTAAAATTTGAATCTGATGTTTACAGGACACCATAATTAGTTTTTCTAGCAACATATCTTAGGATCCTTTTTCCTGCTTGTTAGTGAGTACTCTTCAGAGTCTTCATAAATCTAGAAAGAAGACTTACAGCAAACATAATATCAAGTCTTGTTGTTGTCAAATCCATAAGACTTCCACCCAGTTTTTTATATAGATTTGGATCAACAAATGACCCCTCATCATTATTACTGAGTTTTGTACCAGTTGCAATTGGTGTTACAATTGGTTTAGAGTTCACCATCCTAAACCTTTTCAATATATCCTTTGCATACTTAGTTTGACAAATAAAAATACCATCTTTAGATTGATTTACTTCATTGCCTAGAAAATACTTCATCATTCCTAAATCAGTCATTTCAAAATCAGTTTTCATGGTTTTCTTAAACTCGTCTACTGAAATATGTCTGGTTAAAATCAAATCATCAACATATAAGCATACAATGAAGAGTTCACATTCCTGATTTACCTTTGTATACAGAGTTGGATCACTCAGACTCCTGTTGAATCCTTCACCTTTCAAGTATTCATTAATTCTGCTATACCATACTCTGGGTGCTTGTTTTAATCCATACAATGTTTTCTTTAACCTGTATACTTTACCTTCTTGTCCATCAATCTCATATCTTGGAGGTTGTTTCACATAAACCTCTTCTTCTAGAAAACCATTTTAAAATGCATATTTTACATACACCATTTATTGTGAGCAGCAATGGCTAACACCATTCTTACTGTATCAAGCTTGGCTACAGGTGAAAAAAAATCATTATAATCAATATTGGGTTGTTGACTGAACCCCTGAGCTACAAGCCTTGCCTTGTGCTTCTCAACTTCAACTTCAGCATTTAACTTAGTCTTGTAAATCCGTTTAACACCTATAAAATTTTTATCTTGGGGTAAATCTACAAGTTCCCAAGTGTTATTCCTTTCTATGGCATCAATTTCCTCATTCATAGCTTCTGCCCAAACTTCTTTCTTAACAGCATGATCAAAATTTACAAGATCATATGCAATTAATGCGAAATTTGAAACTTGATCTACTTCATCATTTTGCTCATATAATTATTTTAAACTACTAGTCTTTTGACCTCTAATTTTGTTTCTTAATGAAGTAAAGTAGGATTTGATTCATCACTTACCTCTAATCTTGTTTGTTGTCCATCGTGACCTGATGGTTCTCCACACTCATATGTTTTGGGTGTTCCTAGTTGTGATGGGGAGACTCTTGGTGATTGTCTTGCAGGATTTCTTGTTGCAGGTGTATGTGACTATGGAATCAACTTTCCACCTTGTATGGCCTGCTCATCTCCATCATCATCTTCATGAGATATTTCAACTCCCCCTTAAACAATTTTGTCAATTCTACCATCCCAAACCTCGTCTTCCTTGAACTCAACGTCTTTGTTGATAACATACTTCTTGATGACGAGATTATAAAGTCTATATGTCTTAGAATCCTCACTATATCCAAATAATACACATTTCTCACTTCTATCATCTAACTTTCTCCTCATATCTTCAGGTACATGTGCATAAGCTACACACCCGAAAATCCTCAAATGGGATACATTGTTATTCTTACCACTCCAAGCCTCTTGGGGAACTTGGTTCTTCACACTCTTAGTTGGAATTATGTTCAGAATATATACTGAACAAACAATTGCATTGCCCCAATATTCATTTCGAATATGCTTCTGCTTCAACAAACTTCGAGCCATATTCATAATGGTTTGATTCTTCCTTTCAGCTACTCCATTCTGTTGTGGAGTATAAGGAGTAGTAAATTGTCTCTTGATTCCATGATGCTGACAAAACTCCATGAAATCGGTTAGCATATACTCACCTCCTCTGTCTGATCTCAAGACTTTAATATATTTGCCACTGTCTTTTTCAACCATAACTTTAATCCTCTTAAATATATCAAAATCTTTAGACTTTTGCTTCATTAAATAAACCCAAGTTTTTTTACTGAAATCATCAATAAAATTCATAAAATAGACATTACCAGTCAATGAAGATGTTTTCATCAGTCCACATAATTTTGTGTGAACAAGTTCCAATGGAGTTTTAGCCCTGTACGAAACTCCAGAAATAAATGTATCCCTATGATGTTTTTCAAGTATGCATCTCTCACACGAGCTTGTTGGTTGTTGAATATTGGGAAGCCCCTTCACCATTTGCTTCTTCTATAGAAAATATAAACCTCCAAAATGTAAATGGCCATATCTCAAATTCCATAACCATGACTCATCCAAACCTTTAGTTTTATAAGCATTCAAAGAGTCAGTCATATCATTTCTCATAATAAGTGGAAACATTGTATTCTTTGTCATCTCTACTCTAGCAATAAATTGCTTACTTAGATACTTATCATAAATTGTACATACCTTGTTCTTGAAGAACACTTTGTACTTTTTCTCTATTAGTTGTCCAACACTTAAAATATTGCATTTCATACTAGGTACATAATAAACATCATCTATTTTTCTTCTTTCATCATTCTTAGTATAAACAAGAATCATACCTTTACCATTAACTCTTACCTTACTGTCACTACCCAACTTTACCTCAGACTAAATATTGGTATCTAAAATGGAAAAAAAAAATTATTTCTAGTCATGTGATTGCTACATCCATTTTCCAAAAACCAAACATTATTTGAACTTTCTTAGGTGACATTACAAGTCAGAAACACGGGTTTTTGGTCATCCTTTGACTCCTATGTCATGTGAGCAGACTGCTTTCCAACATATGTTTTCTTCTTCCAACACTTGTTAGCATAATGTCCAAATTTCTTACAATAATATCATTGTATCTTCAATTTATCATACCTCTAATTTCCTTCCTGCCAAGATCTGTTGCTACTCCCCCTTAAACTAGGAGGATTCTGCTAAGTTTTTTCCTTAGATTTTGAATCATTTTTGTTTTCTCTATGACCAGCAAATAGGCCTCCTCTTCCCCTGCTTCTAGTCCTTCCTCTTCCTCTTCCTCTAGTAACATGCATCTAGGATTTGAAGGCATTTTCTAATGCATTATCATATCTAGACATACAGGATTCATGAGCAATCAGAGAACCAATTAATTCATCAATATGCATTAAACTAATATCTTTAAATTCTTCTATGGGTAAAACTACATATTCAAATTTCTTTGGCAAAGATATGAGAACTTTCTCAATTACTCTCTTGTATGAGGGGTCTTCACCATATTGTCTTAGTTGATAAACAACATTCATGACTTGAGTCATGAAACTATCAACTGACTCATTTTCCTTCATCTTCAGATTTTCAAAGTCTCTTCTCAAATTCTAAACCTTGACAGTCTTCACCTTGGATACACTTTGATAGCTAGTTTCAAGAATGTCCCAAGCTTTCTTTGAAGAAAC